>UCOK01008832.1:0-46969 GCA_900474325.1 Synergus umbraculus
GCTTACAGCGCCTCTACAGGAATGTGCTGGCGAAAGCTGTAATAGTAGCTATATATATCCTATTAGAAAAAAGTCATGGCCTGAAATCTCGAATTGAACAAAGTCGAATATCGAAAAGTCTCGAATTTGTCTCGAAAAGTATCGAAATAAGAAAAAAAGCATTGAGCATATTGAATGTAGAAAAGAACATAGAACATAGAAACGGTAGTGCGACGACGGCCGCATAGCGGCCGGCAGTGGCACTAGTTGTATATATATGCACTATGCACAAACTCGACTTGTGAGCCACCTACAAGTATGTGCATGAACTAATCCCTATGCCGCATCTAGGTACTAATATCTTTGTCGGTACCATCGGTACCGACAGTACCGACAATCCGAGTTAAGAATGACACGTATATTATGTATTTATGTAATTAACACCAATATTTTTGTTATGCACCATTAGAGATTTATTGACGAAGAAAATTCCGAGTATTTGTGTCTCCCCGTCAGTGCAGTGATTTACATATTTTGCGAGAAAAAAGGGATTTTGACGTCTGTAAGTAATGCCTACTCTCTCTAAAATACTGTCTGCACCCTTCTTTTTTTTCATATCTCAAATCTATTTTATAAACAAAACTAATGTTTTTTGTTCAAAAAGAGACACTAAGCCCCTCTCGTGCCATCGAGAAACCCATCTCGATGAAAGGACTCGCCAAACAGTGCATTTTTGCAATTTTACCATCTATATATCGAAATGAGGTGGGAAATCAGACTGATTCCATAGATTTTACCATTTTTTTTTCTTCAATTTGTTGTTTCGGCGCTCCAACACCCTTAATAATACATATTATATGTGACATTCTATTATTAAGAATTTATAAATAAATACAATTTATCATACCAATGTGTTTTAAAACCAAAGCACTTCATCAGTGAACTTGGAAAATTAGTCTTAACTTAATTACGAAATTGCAACCAATTGCAAGTTGAACAACTTGAAGTTTGTTTAGATAAAAAGTGCATATCAGTCTTCATTTTATTTAGACAATTAAATATGTAATGTGCAAATATTTTCAGGTCAGTGTCTGCAAGTGTCTACAATTCTCAAAAATGTACATGCAAACAGAGACCGAAAAGAATGTCGAGAACAATGTAAGTATAATTAAATATACTTTTTTCGATATTTAAAAATATCTTTTTATTCTAGAGAATTGTTGTGGATTTAAGACGTGACACGATGAGTAAACCGACGAAAGCAATGAGAATGGCAATGTTGAATGCAGAAGTTGGCGATGACGTGTATGGAGAAGATCCAACAGTTAAAAGTATTATTTCCAAATGACTTATGATTTTGTAAAAATGTTATATCAATATTAAGGGTGTTGGACCCAAATGTTAAGCTCAAAATTCAATTCTCCATTTTACTCAACGGAAATTATAAATAAATATTTTTTTGCTCTGTAGCGCTAATCTTTTTTCGAATATAATACTGCATACAGAGTGAAAAAATATTTAATTTCGATACTTTTTACATAAAACAAGGAATTAAAAATCTAATTTGAAAATTTAATATTTTCATTTTACTTAAAAACTATTTGAATTAGATATGTTCCTGCTCTTTATGCATGATTCTAGTTAAAAATTGATTAAGTTTACAAAGGGAAAACATTCCAAAATTAATATTTGTTGAGTAAAATGAAGAAATCGAATTTTTAGATTAGAACTTGGCACCAACACCCTTAAATATATCAATATTGAATTTGTACCGACAGAATTAGAAGAGAAAGCTGCGATGCTAGTTGGAAAAGAAGCTGCAATTTTTGTTGCATCCGAAACTATGAGGAACTTAATTGCTACTAAGCAATTAATTTCAAATGTTTTTCATTTAGAATGTTGTATTCTCTATGAAAATTCCTGGTTCAATTACTCTTAATCTAAATTTCTCTTCTAGTTATGAATCACTGTGATGTTCGAGGGAGCGAAGCTTATTGTGGAGAAGACGCTCATATAACGTTACATGAACAAGGGGGTGCAGCTCAAATAGCTGGAGTAACTCTTTGCCCTTTGCCAAATAACAGAGATGGAACTTTTGATCTCAATAAACTTGAATCAAAAATAAAAGAGGACCGCCAACACGAGACGATTTCACAATTAGTAATTATTGAAAACACTTTCAATGGAAAAATTGTACCCCAAGCTTGGATCAAAGAGCTCACTTCGATAACTAAAAAATATTCTCTCAAATTGCACATGGATGGTGCAAGATTATGGAACGCATCTGTTGCATCTAATTTACCAGTTAGTGACTTTCTGTATTAACAAAGGTTTAGGTTCACCAGTAGGTTCTCTACTATGTGGATCAAAATTGTTTATCGGAAAAGCCAGAAGAACAAGAAAAGTTCTAGGCGGTGGCATGAGACAAGTTGGCTTCCTTGCAGCTACTGGTTTAGTTTCTTTGGAAGAAATAATACCGTTGTTAAAAGAAGATCACAGAAGGACTTATAAAATAGGTAAAGTAATTAGCGATCTGGAATCAAAAAGTATTAGTGTTAATTTAAAGGAAGTGCAGACAAATATGATGTTCTTGAATATTTCTTCAGAGAAAATAACTTCGAAAGATTTTGTTGAAAGGCTGAAAAGTGTTCAAAGCGATGATCCTGATGACAAAGTCATCGTTCGGGGATTGGCAGTGACTCCAACTTTGGCAAGATTCGTTCTATATTATGACATTAATGATGAATTAGTTGATGCTGCTATTCGAAAATTTGTCTATGTTATAAAGAAACTAGAGTGATGTTACTGATAAAATGTAATTATAAAAATATAGTCAACGTATTATAACAATTACGAAAGATTGCGTTACTTTGTTTTATTATCATATTAAAAATCCACTTGACATTTACAACAACAAATTGCCTTCAACGGTATAAATTATTGTAAAACTATACCTACACATAATGTGTACTAGTGCTCTTACTATTCGGTTAAATGATTAATCGAATAATCGCGATTAACCGGCTTGGTAACGGGTATTCAGTTATTGCGATTATGTGATTACGATTAAACGGATAACCGTTTAATTGGAAACCGCAATTATTTTATAAAATATCCGGTTAACAGAATTATAAAAAAAATTTAAAAACCAATCTGAAATTTTATACAATTTCTAAAGTGTGTAAGGTAACTCTTATTTTGTTAATATGCTAACGTATTTATATCAAAATAGAAGTTTACTAAAAAATATAGTATGAATTTTGAAATTCTATTTCAATCTTTATATAAAGCATTCTATGAAAATGCATGTTAATTGTTTACATAACTTCCAGCAAAAAAAGTTTCTACTGTAAAATTTGTAAAATTGTTTATTGTATCTTAGTTTCAACATGAAATTTTATTTGTGAAATAAAAAAAATTAACTCCTTAATTAACTTTCATTAACTCCTTTTATTAGCTTTGCTCTTTATGTCTCGCTTCTTGAGAATAACCGCGTTATTCGATTAATTGATTTCATTAATTGTAAAATCGATTAACCGATAACCGGTTATCCAATTAACCGATTATAAGTAAGAGCACTAATGTTTACAATAAAATGAAAGTTGAGCAAGTGCATTAATTCTGGAAGGCATCGTTTAACTCTGGAAGGCATCATTATCATCGTCATCATCGTCTTCGCCTTCGCTCTCAAAAGTGTTGTCAGGAATATCATACAAGCGGATCATAGGTTTGTTGGGATCCTTCATTATTAAATACTTTCCGTCCTTTTGCTTCATGCAAATATCAATAATACATCTTAGTATTCCCCATCCATTGTCCATATTCAAATTAATCTGAGTGGCAAACTCGTTAGGCTTGTATTGTTGGGTCCCTAAAATAACATGTTTACTGGAATCCCGAACCATTGCTCTTGAGACATAACCGAATTTAATTTGATCAGATCCTGCAAGCAGAGCCTGAACGGTCCACTTGGCCAATTTGCAGGCGTTATTACGGAGCTCGTTTGCAAGAACAGCACCACGTTGAGTGTCAAGTTTCTGTCGCCACTCAACGCCATTTGCGACTTTAGAATCCCATTCATTTAAAGCTTTTATAGTAAAGAACTGCAACTCGTTGTTGGGTCCTTGCATGACGGCATCGTGCTCACATCGACAAATCAAATTGATCCCGTTGTTTAGATCCCATTTACGGTAGCGATAAGATATACTGGCAACATCTTTTTCCTCTTCCTTAGAAATAAAAGGATTGCCCTTCTCGAATTTGTATCTCTCCTCGTTGGATTTAAGGACTTGCTGAGAGAAATTGTGGTTAATAAAAGTGGCTTCCAGAGCCAGATTTCTTGGCGAGTTGAGAGAGTTTCCGTCTTCCTGAGGAGGCTCTACACTTGTTTCGTTAACAGTGAGGAGATCGAATTCAGTGTTGTCTCGCTTATCAAAGAAAAGCTTGTCGCCAATTTTTTCAATGACAATATCCCAAGAATAGTTACTGCGAGTGCAGCACATAATCGTTGCAAGAATGGCATCAGTGGCATAAACATTACCTTCTGTTTTTGAGAGTTCACGAATTACAGGATCATCGGTGGTGGTGACGGTGTGGAAAATACGGTTAACTCTTTGCAATGGTTTTTCGTTTTTCACATTGACTCGATCGTAGATTTTGTCATAGTATTCTAGAGATCCGCAGCAAAGGACGTCCTCGCCGTCTTTCACACCAGGGAGAGACAGTTTTGCCAATCGTGGAAAGTCCATTTCTTCGATGGTAACCCAATCCGGACGCACGGTGACTGAAGCATCGCGGATTTTGATGGGCTGATTTCTATTGTTACGCATACCTTGCTGGCGACCCCAACGATTCATTTGCCCCTTGCGCTCTCGATCACGGAACTTTAACTTTCCTAAGGCTTGCATCTGGTTCACTCCTCCACGTTGACCACCACGACCTCGCATGTTACGTTGATTCTGTCTTCCGAAACGTCCACGCTGGTATGCTGGTTTTTGGACTCTCGTGGAGTCCACAAGATGGAAAGTCGACTCATCTTCATCGTGATAATAAGCAAATTGACTTCCAAACCCAAACTGAGATGCGTATTTGTCTGCAAAAACGTTTAATGTAAGAATTAAAAACATCAATTTTGTTGCAGTGTTCGGCAATATTCTGAGCGGACTAAATAGACAACTTCAAGTTATTCAAAGCCCAATCAGATTTAAAACTATAATGTATGCCAGATTTTTTTGAAATTTTTAGAGAGAAACCACTTTTTTTAGAAAGGAATTTCAAGAGGTTTCTAGAAATTTTAAGGAAGTTTGACCATTTTTAAGTGGTTCTTACGAAATTCAAAAAAATTTTAGGATTTTAAAAAGATTTCATAAAATTTTAGGGAATTTTAGGATATTTCGTGCAATTTTATTCTAAATTTTTTGAAATTTGGAGAAATTTTAAGAGGTTTCTAAGAATTTAAAAAGATTTCAAAAAATTTCAGCGATTTTTAAAGTTTTCGTGAAATTTTAAGGAATTTAAAAAAATTTGTAAGTTTTATGAGTTTTTAAGGAATTTTAAATGTTATCCTGGAATTGTAAGGAATTTTAAGATATTTAAAAAGATTTCCAAAAATTGCGAGGGATTTTATGGAATTTTATGAGATTTCTAATAATTTTAATTGATTTTAAGAGATTAGTAACATTTTTTTTTAATTTTGTAGAATTGTTAAGGATTTCATAGAATTTGGCGAGAGACGTTATTTCTACGAATTTTTAGGGATTTTTACGATTTTCAAGTAATTTTCACTGAATTCAAAAGAATTTTATAATTTCTAAATAAGTTTGTAGAGTTTTAAGGGATTTCAGAATATTTAGTGGAATTCTAAAGGAATTTAATGGATTTTGAATCTTATAAAATTTGGAGGAATTTTAAGATACTTCAACAAATTTGAAGGGTTTTGGAAGGTTTTGTATAAAATTTTAAGAAACTTCAAACAGTTTCTAGGGTTTTTAGGAATTAAAAAACTTTTCATGGAATTTCGATGAATTTTCAGAGATTGTAACGTATCGTAAGGAATTTTAACGATTTTTATGATTTATACAACATTTTGTGGAATATTAAAGAATTGCATGGAATTTTATAAGATTTCTAATAATTATAAAAAATTTTAAAGCATATATAAAGGACATAAAGGGAATATTATAGAATTTTAAGGAATTTCCAAAAATTGCTAAAATTTTAAGAGATTTTCTCATGAATTTTAGCAAATTTCAGGAGATTTTTTTAACTTTTAAAATACTGTATGGATTTTGAAGGATTTTAAAATTTGTCGAGTAATTTTATTCAGGGATTTTAAAGCATTTTAAAAGAATTTAAGAGTTTTTGATAAGGTATTTAAAAATTTTAAAGGTTTTCATGGTCTTTTGTAAGATTTTCTAATAATTTTAAGGAATTTCAAGATATTTTGCTGATTATTAAAAAATTTTGTAGAATTTATTAGGATTTCGTGGAAGTTTTTGAGGATTTCTAAGAATTGTTAGTTATTTTCACCAATTTTAACGAATTACAAGAGGTTTCTATAAGAATATTTTAAGAGATTTTAACGAATTTTGAAGGATTTTAAAGTTTTTTGTAAAATTTTAAGAGACCATCAAATTAACATGTGCGTTATTATTTTGTTTTCCTTGATACAATTTCAAGTCATTTAAAAGCCAATCAGGTTTGCAACAACAATGTATGCGAGATTTTCGAGACATTTCGTGACACCACTTTTTTAAGATAGATAGATAGATAGAATAGAATGGAATTCTCTATACTACGTTTTAAATTCAAATTTTTTAATAGTGTGAAATAATTTTTATAAATTAAAATTTTTCTTCTCGAATCTGTCTTTAGATACATTCTAAATTTCTTAAAATCGTTTAAAATATTTCAGACTATTGAATTTCATTAAAATTCCTTGAAATTCGATAAAAGATTGAATCTACTCTTACATTAAAAGGATTAAGTTATTAAAGTAAGTGTGGTGGAATTTGAGAGCGCATGTGCACTCCAGTTATGTGAAATTCTATTCCGTATCTTTTATCTTGGAAAAAGAAAGTTGTATCTTTTTTATTTTTCAAATTAAGAGTGTTGGAGACAAGTTCTAATCTAAAAATTCGACTTCTTCATTTTACTCAACAAATATTTAATTTTTAATTTTTTCCCTCCGTAGAATTAATCAATTTTTAACTAAAATTATGCGTACAAAGCGAGAAAATATCTAATTCAAATATTTTTTAAATAAAATGAAAATTTTCAATTTTGAAGTTTGATTTTGATTTCTTCGTTTTATGCAAAAATTATCGAAATTAAATATTTTTTTGCTCTGTACGCAGTCTTATAAGTAGAAAAAGATTAGCGCTACAGAGCGAAAAATTATTTATATATAATTTTCATTCAGTAAAATGGAGAATGGAATTTTGAGCTAAACACTTGGGTCCAACACCTTTAATTACATATACCAGTTAAGAACATAACTTACTTGTGAATTTTTTATCCTGATAAGCCGATCCTGTCCAATCTGCGATCTACAAAATCGAGTATTTATCATGAGTATACAAGAAGGATCCATTAAAAAGAATCATTATGTGGCATATGTCTCACCTTGCCGAGTCTATCGCCTTTGGAGAAAGGCTGATAAGGTATGTCATTAAACTGTTCCGGTAGCTCACAAGGACCCCAACCATCAGAATTATCTTGAATTACGGGTGCCACAAAGTGTGCTTTTCCCTCCATAACCTCCACATTTTCGGCCACTGAGCTATCCTCCGTCAAAACCATATTAAATCACTTCTCCTTAAAACTGGGTCACCGCGAGTGCGGACGGTCCAAGTCAGTCGAGTTAGACGACAATAGGACGACAATTACAATAATCGACACAAGCAGAAAGAAACAAACTCGGGCTCAACAACTGGAATCAAAGAGGACAGTGAAAACTGGAAATGGAAACGTGGTGACAGGCAGGGTTGGGTAAGTAAAATACCCTAGGTAAATTACATAGTTTTTTATAGTAATTTAAGGTGCCGTACCCTGTCGGCAGAAAACGCAAAGCAGAAAGCAGAAAATCATAAGAGTGAAAGAGACAAGCAGATTTTCTCTCTCTTTCACTCTCTTTCTCTCTCACCCTTAGTCATATGGTTTGGGGGGTTTTCTACGTAAAATACGTAATTTACCATAAGTATAAAAACATGTATAATACGTAAAAAAAACTTTCAGTGACGCTTTACTGCACAACCCTGGTGACAGGTGTTGGAAAATGGAGACCAGAGTTGTATACGTAATATACCTTAGGTAAATTACATGAGGTTTTTACGTAATTTACGTACGTATAATACGTCGAAAACACCAAATTTAAGGTGCCGTCCCATGTCGGCAGAAAACGCAAAGCTGAAAGTAGAAAATCATTAGAGTGAAAGAGAGAGAAAGTCTGTCTGTCTCTTTCACTCTTATGATTTTCTGCTTTCTGCTTTGCGTTTTCTGCTACCATAGAAGATAGGACGGCACCATCATATGGAGTGGTGAGTTTTCTACGTATAATACGTAATTTAAAAATGTAAAAAACCATAGTAATATACGTAAAAATCCTCAAGTAACGCATAACTTACCAACCCTGAGCATTACGTAACGAACTTTTATGTCGATTTCATAAAAGTTCGCATGCGTCACATCAATTGCGCATGCGTAATCCACATAAAATAATATGCGTTCTTGCGTAAAATCATGAGAGTGAACGAGACGCACTAATTCTACTATCTCTCTCACTCTCATGGTTTTGCGCAAAAACGTAAAACATTCCTGATCAATGGTTTTGTACATTTGTAAATTACGTATTATACGTAGAAAACCACCCACTCCATATGAATTTGGTGTTTTCGACATAATATACGTACGCAAATTACGTACAAAACCTCCGGTAAGTTTAGCATCCCATGATTGCGTTTTGCGTTGCGTCATAATAAGAGAGAAAAAGATAGAAGTATACTTTTTTCTCTCTTACTCTCTTTATGACGCAACGCAAAACGCAATCATGGGATGCCAGCCTAATTTACCTCATGTAAGGTATATTACGTGCGCAACCCTGGCATTAATGCAGAGGGCTGCTGCTGTATGTCGGTACCTACCAACAGTACCGACAATGTATGTATGTGTTTATGTAATTAACACCAATATCTTTGTTATGACACATGACACCATTAGATACACTATCAAACAGTTAGTAATACACAGTAATAACGCAGACATAACAGTGTATGTAATATATTCAGTTTCAGAGTGATTCAGAAGTCTTTGACAACAATCGCACAATGAGAACCAGAGCAACAAGTGTTTTTTAATAAAATTATCACATGAGTAATTTAAAAGATCAATTAAATCCGATTAGTGTTACATCAGCAAATGTCTTTTAAAATGTGATTATAATTTATAATAAAATAGTGAGTTATTTAGTGCAATGACGACTCCACCAACAGTTTCTCCTATTCTAATTAATGACGTTGTCAGTGACACAAGTCTCAATGACAGTCGAGATGACAGAGAAAGACTTGTCAGGTCTAGAAGTGCTCCTCGAAATAATTTCTTATCATATTCACACGATAGTGTCAATGTCAGATTTCGGGTAAGAATTACTGTCACTTCCGTATTTCATTTTTTTTCTACTGTCTGCAACTTCTATTGTAATTTCACGTCTACATTTAACCTCTCTAATTTTATATTTACCATAAACAAAAACAATTTGCAGCTGTTTCATCATTTTCTCAATTTTTTAAATTAAATTGAGGTTTTTTCAAACAAAAGAAATTTTTGTTTTAATGTTTTCGAAAACGTGGAAATAGATTTGTAACTATAGAGCAGAATGTAGTTAAAATAATTAATTAATAATAATTAATGTTAATTTTTACTTGAATCCTTTTTGTGTACAACAAAGAGTTTTTAGTCTGAAACTTTAAACAATCGAAGTTCTCATTTTATGCAAAAAGTATTATAATATTTTTATATTTTTATACATTTTTAAGTATGTTGGAGCCAAGTTCTAATCTAAAAATTCGATTTCTTCATTTTACTCAACAAATATTAAATTTAGAATTTTTTCCTTCGGTAGAATTAATCAATTTTTAACTAGAATTATGCGTACAGAGCGTGAAAATATATAATTCAAGTATTTTTTAAGTAAAATGAAAATATTCAATTTTGAAGTTAGATTTTGATTTCCACGTTTTATGCAAAAAATATCGAAATTAAATATTTTTTCCCTCTGCATGCAGTCTTATATTTGAAAAAATACTAGCGCTACAGAGCGAAAAAATATTTATTTATAATTTTTGTTGAATGAAATGGAGAATGGTATTTTGAACTTAACACTTGGGTTCAACGCCCTTAACTATATTTTAAAACTAGTTTTAATTTTTAATAAAATATTGTAGTCTGAAATATCAAATTTGTGTTGAAAAATAGGTCGGAAATTTTCTTTTACAATTTTTATTTTCGAATTTTTCCATCGTCCCTTGATTAGAATTAGAATCCGGACTTCCCGCACTGATAAATTACGCGAATCATGTTTGATATTCAATTACATTCTTAGAGAGATTGTATAATTTTAAAATAGAATCGATAAGGTATGAGTCACTGATTTTTAAATATTTCCCTTCTTCAGAATGTAAGAGCAGGAAATGTTAGCTATGGATTTAACAGTATTATGGAAAGTCTTTCTAATCGTCAGATTAGAAGACTTAACACTGGACAAGTACTTCCAGGAGGAACAAATTTCCTTTCCACCAAATATGAGGTATTTTCTCACCTGTTATAAAAACAATTCTTTATTTTCAGCAAATAATAAATATCAATCTTCTTTAATGTTTTAGAGTCTCGACTACGATCCCTGTGAAAATAATCTTCTTCTAGACGAAGAAAGAAACAAGGGTTTTAAGTTCATAATTAAAAAGAAATTAGCAAGATGGTTTATCTTCCTCTTCATAGGTATTTTTACAGCCCTGATCGCCTGCTTCGTTGATATTTCGATAGAAGAACTCTCAGGAGTCAAATATCATTTATTACAAACATGTATCCTTTTATAATTATATCAGTTGATAAAAAGTATCAAATTAAGCTTCATCAATAGAATGTTTGGGAAGTTTATTAATTTATTTCAATTACACAGATCCTATTCCAGTCATCACAGTCTGTATTTTCGTTTAAAAAGGTGAAAAGGGAATCTTTTTTTTATAAAAATAGGTATAACAAAAAATTGAAACAAAAACCAACAGATCAGAGATACTGAAAAATTTGGCTAAAAGCAAAAACCACAAAATGTTTGCTATTCTTCCTTAAATTCGCTAACATAGATATGGAGAAGTGTGCACTAGAAAATTGTCTAATAGTACCATATTTATTATGGTTCGTTATAAATATAGTTGTAGTCCTAATAGGAGCTTTACTAGTGGCCTACGTAGAACCTGTGGCAGCAGGAAGTGGTATTCCACAAGTAAAATGTTATTTAAACGGAATAAAAGTTCCAAGAGTTGTGAGGATCAAGACTTTAGCTGTGAAAATTATAGGAGTCATATCAACAGTTGTTGGAGGCCTAGCCGGTGGAAAGGTGCTTTTAAAATTATATTGGATTTATAAATCCTATCTGCTTTTTTTTTTTTTGTTTTTTCAATTACTCAACAATATTAATTTTTTCAGGAAGGACCAATGATTCACTCTGGAGCAGTCGTTGCTGCTGGAATATCTCAAGGAAAGAGTACGACTTTTAAAAAGGACTTAGGATTCTTCCAGTATTTTAGGGAGGATCATGAAAAAAGAGATTTTGTTTCTGGGGGTGCAGCTTGTGGAGTTGCTGCTGCCTTTGGCGCACCAATAGGTTTGTACTCTCAGTTCCATACTTCAGATTCATTCTTCGAAAATTTTAAACAGAGATTCTAAGTCTAAAAATTAATTTGATTAAAAAAAATGTAGGTGGAGTTCTTTTTAGTATCGAGGAAGGCACTAGCTTTTTTAACCAAAGTTTAACATGGAGGACATTTTTTGCGAGTATGATAACTACTTTCACTCTGAATATCGTTCTGAGTGCTTATCACGGACATCCTGGTGATCTTTCTTATCCAGGACTGCTAAATTTAGGAAAATTCGAAACTATACATTATCAAGTCTACGAGATTCCACTTTTTATGCTAATGGGAACGATTGGAGGTATTTTGGGAGCACTTTGGAATTACGTAAATTACAAAATATCATGCTTTAGGATGAAATACATAAAAGCAAAGTGGTTAAAAGTTCTTGAAGCTCTAGCAGTGGCCGCAATAAGCACAACTATGGGTTTCCTAATGATATATTTCATTAATGATTGTAAAACACTTGGCAAAGATCCCACAAAATATCCAATTAAATTGTTTTGTAAGGATGGCCAGTACAATGCAGCTGCGGCCTTGTGGTTCCAAACTCCTGAGAGCACGGTTAGGTCCCTTTTCCACGATCCTCCAGGTAAATACAGTTTTTTTTTATTTATTTACAACTACAAGGAATTAATCCGAAGCCGATTCAAAATCAATTCGAATGAATCCGCCAATCCGATTTAATCCGGTCCCTTAAAAGCTTTTAAAATTTCCTGAAATCCTTTAATTATATTTCACCAAATCTTTTAAGAAACAAAAGTACCTCATCAAATCTTTGAAAGTTCTATGGGGAAATTTAGTATCCTTTAAGATCTTTTAAATTGACTGAAAATTTCTTTAAATTTTCAGAAACCTCTTGAAATCTCTTAAAATCTTTTAATATTTCCTGAAATTCTTTAAAATTTCACCAAGTCTTTGAAAAAACAAAAATATCTCATCAAATTTTTTAAAATTCTATGGGGAAATTTAGTATCCTTTAGAATCCTTTAAATTTACTGAAAATCTCTTAAAATTCCTTAAAATTTCACTAACTTTTTTCAAAATTCATAAAAATTTCTTTAAATTTTCAAAACTTCCTGAAATCCCTTAAAATCTAATTAATTCGGATTCGTGGATTCATTCGGATACAAATTCTGGAATGATTCGAAAGATATCACCGACGCTGTTCAAGAATTGAAACTTTATAGTCAAATTTTTTAGGTTCCCATAATGATGTAACGCTGATTCTATTCGTTATACTTTACTTTTTCTTGGCTGCTTTCACTTTCGGTCTTTCGATGTCGAGTGGATTATTTATTCCATCACTTTTAATTGGTGCTGGCTGGGGTAGATTGATGGGTTCTGGACTAACTCATCTTTTTCCAACATCTGTGAGTAAAATAACAACATTTTTTTTTAAATATAATAATTTCAAATTATGATTTATATTCTTTTTTTTTTCAGAATTTGGATCCTGGAAAATATGCATTGCTCGGTGCCGCTGCACAACTAGGAGGAGTTGTTCGAATGACTATCAGTTTAACAGCAATCCTCATAGAAGCCACTCAAGGAATATCTTTCGGTTTACCAATTATTGTTGTTCTAATAATGGCAAAATGGGTCGCTGACTTCTTCAACGAGGTAAATATTTGTCCAGATACAACTAATTTAATCTTTAAAGAAAATGTCAACCCTTTCTCTCTTCCTAAATAAAAGATTAAAATAATACATTTTCCCTTTTTTTTTACAGGGAATTTATGAAATCCACACGCAAATGGCTGGAGTACCTTTTCTCGCCTGGGAAGCGCCTCCACTATCAAATAATATTTACGCCAATGAAATAATGAGCCACCCAGTTGTCTCTTTCAAAACAGTAGAAAATGTGGGCCACATCGTTGAAGTTTTAAAATGCGTTACTTTTAACGGATTTCCTGTTGTGGATCCGCCAACCGGAGATCAGGTCTTAAAAATAAAATATTAGTGGGCGTGTCCTTTAATATAGTTAGAAAAAATTTTAAAACTTTGTTTTGCATTTCAGGACGAAATCAGCTGCTATAGCCGTTTTCGAGGACTGATTTTGAGATCGCAGTTGATAGTTATTTTGCAAAATAAAATTTTCATTCAGTCCTGGGAAAATTCCTGGGAGGATAATGTAGACATTACGACATTCCGCAATGCTTATCCCCGGTACCCAACTATTGAAGAAGTTCACATTACAGACGACGAAAAGACTCACATGGTAGATTTGAGGCCTTTCATGAATCCCTCTCCCTATACGTTACAACACGTAAGTTTATAATCTTATTATTTATCCTATTTTAAAAAATTGTTATAACAAAATGTCTCGAAAATGGCGTATGCATTATTGCTGTAAACCTGATTGGCTTTAGAATGACTTGAAATCTTCGAAATTCCTTAAAATTTGTTAAAATATCTTAAAATCCCTAGAAACCTCTTGAAACTCCTTAAAAATTTACAAAAACCTTCGAAATCCTTGTAAATTATAGAAAATCTTTTTAAAATCATAAAAATCTTTTGAAATCCCTCAACAATATTCCCTAACAAGTTTTAGAATCCTTTAAATCCCATAAAATATTTTAAAAGGCATAAAAATCCCTTGATCAAAGTCGTGTAAATCATTACAATTTCCATTCTCCATTTTACTCAACGAAAATTACAGATAAATATTTTTCCGCTCTGTAGCGCTAATCTTTTTTCAAATATAAGACTGTCTACAGAGCGAAAAAATATTTAGTTTTGATACTTTTTGCATAAAACGAAGAATTCAAAATCTAACTTTAAAATTGAATATTTTTATTTTACTTAAAAAATATTTGAACAAGATATTTTCTCGCTCTGTACGCATGATTCTAGTTAAGAATTGATTAAGTTTGCAAAGGGAAAAAATTCCAGATTTAATATTTGTTGAGTAAAATGAGGAAATCGAATTTTTAGATTAGAACGTGGCTCCAACATTCTTAATTAAATTAAATAAGACAAGATCATTTATTTAACATCTAACAGCTGATTTATGTTTTAAAATTACTTGAAATTACCTAAAAAATTATAATTAAATTGTAATTTTATTATTACAATTCATTATTCAAATTTGATTTGATTTCTTAATTAAATAATAAGCACCTAATATTTGTAATTTTTACTTTTCAGTCTGCAACCCTGCCACGTGCTTTTAGACTTTTTAGGGCATTGGGTCTTCGACATTTACCTGTTTTAAGCGATACAAACGAGGTAATTTAATTTTTTATTTACTAAACTAAAGTCTCGACTAAAGTAGTCTCCAAATAGTCTTTCTTTGAATTTCCATCGGCCCGTATTCGGTGATGAGAGGGGTTCAAATCCAATGAATTTGGCTTGAAGTTCAAATTATTATATTAGAAAGACAACATTAAAAAAATGAAAGACTAAATGGAGATTGCAGTGTAATTTTTTGAATTTTGACCTACATCAAAATGATTAGTGATTAGTCCCTCGCTTTCAAATAAAATTATAAATTTTTGAAACTTCCAGGTTGTGGGTATGATAACTAGAAAGGATGTGGCCAGGTACAGAATATGGAGACATCTAGGGAAAATGGGATTGACCGAACTCTTAATAACTGACAAAGAGCCTTCTTAAAGTACCAAATTTCTATATTTAAATCAAACTCGACTACGGAATTTTCAGTCTTCCACTCTTTTTATACAATTACCTATATTAAAGATGTCCTATTTTATACAGAAATGAGTATTGATGATATTATCTATTATGATATTATTTCTATTATAATAAGTTTTTACGAAAAATAAGTGTATATTTACAAAATAAGATTCTTAGAATAATGAATTTAATTATTTATGAATAGTTGCCAACCGAGCCAAGACCATAATTTAAAAAATAAGTAGACAGGATATACTACTAACAATAATAAAAAATAGTATTCGTATGTTGTAAAGCTCGCCGCTTCCATCGCTGCGAAAATTCTTAGGTTGATAGTCTTCGAAAATCTGAAATCAAAAGAGAAAAAGTTTTATATCTCTTGAAAATGATTTATAGATATAAAATTTATTTATAGGTATATAAAATTATATACCTACATATTACCTATTATGGTGATTTTTTTACACTTTCAAATTCAATTTGGCACCCCAACAAATTGTTCCTTTTGGTGCTACCATAAAATTACCACTTTTTTTTCAGAATTAAAAAAAATATTTAGAGGTCGCTCAAGGTCACTTTAGAGCAAAAATGATCATTTTCAATGAAATTGCCGAAAAAAAATTAGAGGTCATTTTCTCAACAAAAGGAGAAATTTGTAGGGGAGCCAAAAAAGCAAAAAAAAATCACCCTAATACCTATATATATACAAAACAAAAAAATCCAGAGTGACAAAATTTAAAATTTGTAAATGTTTGTTTAAATTTAAGGAACAGAGCATTTGGAAGTTATTATCATTTTAAATTGTCACCCTAACAGATATGCAAAGTGTATAGCTGTATATGTTTATAGTGTATACATAATTACATATTCTATATGACTACGAAAGGAGGAGGGAATTGGTGAGAAATATTGCATCGCTGCCGATTAATTGCGCATTGCTATTTTCGGACTGAATCACCTTGAGCCATTGGTACGTGTACGCGGAAGAAGTCGCTGTCTCTTTTTAATCTTTAATAAAATAAGACTCGACTCTAAAAACGATATGAAACAAAGCCAGTGAAAAAAAGTGCGATTAAAAGTCTTACAATCTCTCGCAAAGAATTGCGACAAAATCTTCTGTATTCTGAAAATAATAAACTTGTGAGATTGCGATTTCAAAGTGACGTAGTTTCAAGACCGGTAACTCAACTTTACTCCCCTCCAAGTCTCACATATCATCGACATTTTCCATGTCAAAAGAATCGACTTGTGAGTCAAAGTTTCTTCCGGCGGAAGCTTTGGAAACTTCAAAAATGAATGAAGTGAAGTATTTTAAGAGATCGTAAGTCATAAAAACTCGTAGGTCTCTAAAAAGAAATTTATAAGGATGTCCAATAGGGAGAAGAGACCCACCATTAAAAAGTGGAGAATAAATTCTTCAAAATCAAAGAGTAAATCGGAATCGTCGGAAGAGAGGAAGTTGATTCGAAGACCTTTACCGAGACCTCATGAAACTGAAGAAGAGGCGATAATTCGCAGATTTCACGATGCTCAAAGAATGGCGAGATTTCGAGCAAGGAGGAAAAAGGCACTTGAGGAAATGAAAGCTCTTGAAGCGGCGAGATTAGCAGAGATAACTCTGATATCAGAGCTGAAAAAAAGAAATATTTTGTTTCGAGTCACGAATCCTGTTAATCAGTCTTTGGTCACGGAGAACTTTTCAAATGATACTGATTATCAGCATCAAAATGATTTTGAAGAGATGATGACTTCTGCTTCTGTTCCTGTTTCTGGAGAGAGTAAATTTTCACAGTTGCTTAATTTAATTGAAGAAATTGGAAGAGATGTTCGTTTGACTTATGCTGGAAGCAGAACTTCTATTGAAAGATTAAAGACTGGAATTGTACAAGCAAGATTGTTAGTTAGAGATTGTCTTTTGGAAACCGAAGTGAATGCGAGATCTTAGTGGTTTAGAAACTTAAGTTACTTAAGTTACTTTTTGGAAAAAAGTCCTTGAATTGGAAGCTTTGTAATTGTAATTACAATTTTTAATCGAAAAAGATGAAAAAAAAATACAATCAAAATGGATCCTTGTGACGCCACCCTAAAGTTATTTTAATTTAATAAACGATAAACAAAAAGTTATAAAGAAATACAAATTTTTTATATTTGAATGAGTGATGCTTCTACAATTTTAGAAGAACACTTTTTTCCTTTATATGATGTCTACTAAAATTTAAGGGTGTTGGAGTCAAGTTCCAATCTAAAAACTCGACTTCTTCATTTTACTTTACAAATATTAAAATTGGAGTTCTTTCCCTCTGTAGAATTAATCAATTTTCAACTAGAATTATGCGTACAGAGCGAGAAAATATCTAATTCAAATATTAAAAAAAAAATGTAAATATTCAATTTTGAAGTTTTTGAACGCCCTAAATAAAAAAATTGAAAGATTCTTTAACTGGGTAGTTCTGTGCGTTTATTTAGTTATAATTTTTATTTTTATGAATTTTTAAGTTAAGGACATGTGATACTTTACCATAAAAGCAAATTAGTTATACCAATTATACATTCATAATAAATATTTTTAGTAAATAAGAGTTTTTAAATAGCTTAAAACTCTTTAATTAGCTACAAATATTTATTATGAATGTATAATTGGTATAACTAATTTGCTCTTATGGTAAAGTATCACATGCCCTTAAGGACCCATAATTATAGGTTTAAAGCTATTTAAATGCTGAAATGACACTAAATTCATTTCTATATAAACAAAAAACACAATAATTAAGTATCAAAAGTTTCTAAATGAAAATTATGCAAAATCTTGTTAAAAATTGGATTTAGGAAGTTTATAAAACTTTAACTTCTAAATTGAGTATTTTAATTTCCACCATTTACACAGCCCTCTCATAAATCTAGAAAATCCATTGATATTTTTAATCTAATCACCTGATAAGCAAGAGTAAGACATTTTTCTTAGGCACATACGTTTCTCTCAAATTTTCTCCTTGATTCGAACTTTATGAAATTTTAGGATCGAAACCACAGAGGAATAGTAAGGAGATTAGTTTCCATCGACTTGGCTATAGAAACATTAACGTAAGACGTAAGTGTGGTGGAATTTGAGAGCGCATGTGCACTCCAGTTATGTGAAATTCTATTCCGTATCTTTTATCTTGGAAAAAGAAAGTTGTATCTTTTTTATTTTTCAAATTAAGAGTGTTGGAGCCAAGTTCTAATATAAAAATTCGATTTCCTTATTTTACACAACAAATATTAAATTTGGAATTGTTTTCGCTCTGTAGAATTAATCAAATTTTAACTAGAATTGAGCTTATAGAGCGAGAAAATATCTAATTCAAATATTTTTTAAGTAAAATGAAAATATTGAATTTTAAAGTCAGATTTTGAATTCCTCGTTTTATGCAAAAAGTATCGAAACTAAATATTTTTTCGCTCTATACTCAGTCTTATATTTGAAAAAAGATTAGTGCTACAGAGCGAAAAAATATTTATCTATAGTTTCCGTTGAGTAAAATGGAGAATTTAATTTTGAGCTTAACATTTGGCTCCAAAGGGTGTTGGAGCCAATTTTATTTCTAATCAAAAAATTCGATTTCTTCATTTTATTCAGCAAATATTAAAATTGAAACTATTTCCCTCTGTAGAATTAATAAATTTTTAACTAGAATTAAGCTTACAGAACGAGAAAATATCTAATTCAAATACTTTTTAAGTAAAATGAAAATATTGAATTTTAAAGTCAGATTTGGAATTCCTCGTTTTATGCAAAAAGTATCGGAACAAAATATTTTTTTTGTTCTGTACGCAGTCTTATATTTGAAAAAAGATTATCTTTTCAGAGCTGAAAAATATTTATCTATAATTTTCGTTGAGTAAACTGGATAGTTCAACGCCCTTAAAGCAAAAAAAACTGACGTTTTTGACAAAATAAATTTTAATCTGATTTTCACATTTAGTCATTCGTGAGTCATTCTGACAAAATAGTGGCGGGGGAGGGGCGAGACCGAGAGAAATCCAAAATAAGGAAATAAAGGACCAAGGACCCTAATAACCACTGCACAATTCTAGTCAACACAAAAGTAGAACATTCAACATACCAGTAGAAAACACTAATTGGTTCATCGTCTCAGTTGGTCAGGCCCTTCCTTATTATTCAACGCTACACTCGCATATGCACTTACTTGTGCAACAACTGTTTTTTGTAGCAGGCAAAGCTGCTACTAAAGTTGAAGTCGCACCAATTGCGGCTGCAGTTGACTTATATATTACGCCCTTAGCCCCTATACTTTGAAGGGCAGGTATTATCCATCCAGTTGTACCTGAAATAATAATACTATGAACTTATTAGTTTTCTTTTTTATGAAAATAATTTCTATGTATGTATGTAATTTTTTTTACCCCATCTAGACATCATGGATGCCGCCTTTGTACCGGCTACAACAGTACAACCAGGGTTGCACACGTAATATACCTTAAGTAAATTACATGAGGTTTTTGACGTAATTTACGTACGTAATTTACGTCTCTAGTTTTTTACATGTAATTTACGTTTTCAAGATGGCGACTGCACTTCATATTTAGAAAGTAAACATAACCTAATTCTTGAATAATTGAGGTTATGTTATGCTCTTTTTCCCCCAAACTCCTTTTAAATCCGCCATTTTATACATTTATTACATTTTTTACGTATAATACGTAAAATACGTATTATACATATAAAAGTCCGAGTTACGCGTAACCGTGCAACCCTGATTTCGGTCGTCGACCGAACCGAAGTTAAGAAAATCCATAAGAGCAAAAGAGATAGAGAGATATTTTTGTCGAATTTTTCATTCTCCATCTCTTTTACTCTTATGGCCAAAATACACGCTCGCCGAAGTGTCGAAACGTTTCCGTGTTTACATAAGAGTGAAAGAGATGGAGAGTACTTATTGTCCAATTTTTCATGCTCTATCTCTTTTACTCTTATGTAAACGCGGAAACGTTTCGACACTTCGGCGAGCGTGTATTTTGGCTATTATGGATTTTCTTAACTTCGGTTCGGTCGACGACCGAAATACAAAAGGTGTGAAAACACCTTTATTATCACGTTATCACGCATAAGCATAAAGGTGCAATCCCATGTCGTTAGAAAACGTCGGCGTAAAGCAGAAACTCATGAGAGTGACAGAGATAGGCAAATCTATTTGTCTCTGTCACTCTCATGACTCATGAGTTTCTGCTTTACGCCGACGTTTTCTGCCGACATGGAGACTGCACCTTTACCATCCTCTGTAAATTCTGTAAATATTTCTACTCAACCCTGCAGGGTTGAGTAGAAATGGTAGAATCTTATGGAAAATCTTATCTTATGGAATAAATAATAAATAATAAATAATAAATCTTATCCATGGTAGAATCTATTTTCCCTCTACGGTAAAATCATAAGGAAACCAGGATTGGGTTGACATATTTACAGAGGAAGGCATTTACATAGAAAACTAGCGACTTTAAAATCCGTAAAATACGTAAAGATAGATTATTTCAGTTACCCAACCCTGAGTCCTTACTGTTGTTTACTGCTGTTATATCTGTTAAATTACATATGCTCTTGTCTCTTGTCTGCTCTTGCTTACGTATTTGAATAAAACAGCAACAAAAGTGAAAAAGAATTTTAGTGAAATATCGGCTGAAAAAAGAAGCCCACATAATATTTTGTGACGTCAACAGTTGCTTTACATATTATTAAAGATTTCAAAATGGCATCACACGCATTACTAAAGTTATCACGATATGCAAATGGTATTAAAAATATCGGTCAAATAGGGCAAGTATATTTACCTTTCTTTTGCCTTTTAACCCTCTTGATCAATTTTATATGAAACCATATGAAACTGGACAATTAGATTGAAATCGCGATACCATGGAATTGTTCAAAATTGAAAAATGAAAAAAAATTTCATGAAGTTAGGATCATTTTAATATTTATGATGTTCTTACTCATTTTTTATATTTTTCGGCATTGTCATACTAAAAATTGTACATCAGGGGAATCTAATAAATAAAGTTTATCTGTGGGATGTAAAAAAGTTACATTAATTTTAAACTTTAAACAGGAATAGTAAAGGAAGACAATTTGAGAGTATTTATGTTACATCTTTGCTGCAATTTTATATCAATTGATTAAATTAATGTCATTGCAACCTTTAAATTGAAAGCAAGATGTAAATTTTTAAGTCAAATTTCCCTTTTGTAAGTTAAAAATTTCAATCTTTTGAAATACCGTGAATACTTTAAAAATATCTCGGAATTTCAATGGATTTCGAGACGTTCTACGGAATTTCTGGAGACTGAAAGGAATTTTTCATTAGTTTAATTAATTTTACGGATTTGAATAAACAAATTGAAAATAATTTGAAAAGATTTTATATGAAACTTAAAAAAAAAAGCTGAAGAAGGTATCGCGAGATTTAAATGAATTTTGAATGATTTCACGAGATTTCTTTGAAATGTAAAATATTTCAGAATTTTATGGACTAGATTTTATTTTTTAAATATTTCAGGTACTAAGTTCCCGCATTTTTAAATTTAACATGTTTGACCTTTTTTTTTCTTAACAGATTATACCAAAGGTTATCAACAAGTCAAGTACAACGCTCTATGACTGCCGAAGAAAAAGCAAAATTAAAGGAACCGACATTAAAAGACACTGAAAAAGTCTTAGGAGATCAAGCTGAATTGAAACATGAGGAAGCCCTCCATGGTTCTATAACTGTCCCTGAAGGTGAAGCAGTTGGTATTGTTTCTGGAGTCCCTGAAGAACATATTAAAACTAGACGAGTGCGTATTTACATGCCAGCGAAAAATGCAATGCAGTCAGGCACGAATAATACGCATAAATGGCAAATAGAGTTCGATACTCGTGAAAGATGGGAAAATCCTTTAATTGGATGGACATCTACGTAAGTTCAATTTCGCGGATTACAGCAATCAGAAATGGAGATCCCTATGACCTTTTCTTCTTCCCTTTCCTCTCTTTTCTCCTTAAATTTTGAAAAACTGTAAACCATCTAAAATCGAGTATTTCCCATCCCCCAGAATTATATTATCCCTTGAAAATCATAAAAATATTTTTAAATCCCTTAATTGTAATTTTACAGCAAACTAAAATTTTATAAAATTGAAAAACTGAATTAATACTTTATTATTATTAATTCTTGGTAGTATTATTTGGTCGAAAAAATATTTCTTTTTATGAAAAGACTTTTCTTCAGTCCAGAATTTCCGTATGTTTCTCCTTTATAAACAACTTCTCTTTTTACAAGTTTTCATTTAATCTGCTATGTTAGTTAGTATAATATAATTTAATCCGTATATCATTTATTTTCAGTGGTGATCCAATGTCGAATCTTAAAGTCGATTTTTCTACAAAAGAAGAGGCAATACAGCACTGTTCAAAAATGGGTTGGGAATGTTTTGTAGAACACCCAGAGGAAGATAAACCGAAGCCTCGTACATATGGAACTAACTTCGCTTGGAATAAACGAACTAGAGTATCAACGAAATAGGTTGAAGTTGTGAAATAATGATTCTAGTTATCAAATAGTCAGAATCTATCAAAGTTATTGAAGTGTTAATCTGTAAGAGATGTGTAACAGGTATTTTAACACTTTTAAGTTATTTATAAATTATGCTCTTCTATAGGACTTTACAGATGCATATTCTTAATAAATCTTTTGATTCAATTTCTCACTGTCAATTATTAAAGACCTAATTCAGACACTTTACTCAAATCTTGAATAAAAATTCCCTAATAATTCCAGATTTTTTTTCAGGTACTTTGAAAACCCTCAAACAATTACACGATATCCTTTAAAATTTCTAAGAATCTCTTGGTATCGTTTAAAATTGCAGGAAAACTTCTAACATTCCCAAAAATCTCTTAAATTTAAAGAAAACCTTTAAAATTCTTGAAAATCTTTTGAAATCCGGCAAAACTAATTTTTAAAATCTTCTAAAAACTTAGAATCCTTAAATATCTCTTGTAATCCATTAATTAACACGAAAATCTTTAAAATTCCTGAAAAAATTTACATGAATCCTTTTATAATTACTGCAAACCTTTTAAAACCCCTTAAATTTCAGGAAAACTTTTAAAACTCCTTTTAAAAAACTTTTGATAGCTCCAAATTCCACAAACTCCTTTAAAATTCAATAAAAATTTTGTATTATTAAAACCAATGAAGTTGAAATTAAAAAAAAATTTAAGAAGGAAATTTTGATCTATTCTGCGGAAAAGATTTGTGGAGTTATCTAATTTGAACAGACGTAATTTTTAATTACCCATATATGTATGTATGATCTAATAATTTTATGAGCAAAATATACTTTATTGTACTTTTAGAATTTATTATATAAGCTAAAATAACTCAAAAATACACTTGTCACGCTGTTCTCATGCAAGTGACTAATTTTAGAAACTATTTTCGTGAAGGACGTTAATTTAATACATATGTTTGTTGTCCCCACTTTAAAATATATTTCAAAAGTTGCGACTCCATTATAGAAGTATATTTAACTTAACACATGTAAACATCAATAAAATCTCTTTTGTTCCCGCGAAATTTGCATTTTACAAAAGTAGATCAGAATTATATGACGCTGGATATACTTTTTAAGGGCGTTGGATCCAAATTCTAATCTCAAAATTCGATTTCTTCATTTTACTTAACAATAATTGTAATTAAATATTTTTTCGCTCTGTAGCAATACTGATTTTCCAATTATAATTGTGCGTATAGAGCGTGAAAGTGCCTAATTATAATATTACGTATTTATCAAGTAAAATAAAGAAATCGAATGTTAATACTACAACTTGTACCTAACACCCTTAAGTAACAGAGCCTTAATTTCTATTTTGCCTATTTGAGTTGTGCCTCATGGGTTAAGATATAAGTTACTATTTACGAACTAGCACTTAAGGGTATTGGATCCAAATTCTAATTTGAAAATTCGATTTCTTCAATTTACATAACACTTATTTTAATTAGAAATATTTTCCCTCAGTAGAAATACTCACTTTTCAAATATAAGTATGCGTACAGAGCAAAAAATATCTATTTACAATGTTTGTGGAGTAAAATGAAGAGATAGGATTTTGAGGTCAGCACTTGGGTCCAGCTCCCTTAAAAGGAGGAATATTAATAAATCCTCCAGGAAGATTTATCAATAGAATAATGTTTACAACTGCAGTTTGAATTTTTTTTTATATTTTTTGATCACCGTAGACACAAATTGTCTCTTGGGAAACAAGTAACTACTTATGTACTGCTTTCTTAAAATAGATAAATTAAAAAAGAGTTCTCAGCTGATTTAACAGATAATTTTTGCAACTACAGTTTGAATTTTTCTAAAATCACCATTGTAGTCACATCAGTTGTGTTTTATCAAATAAATAACTATTTATGCACTGACTCTTTAAAAGAGACAAGTTGATAAATCCTTTCGAGAGGATTTCCCAATCGTATCATTTTTGCGACTAGAGTTTCAATATTTCTTTGGTTTCTCATCACTGGTCATCAAAAATCTCCATACTATGCGGGATAATGGTTTTATGCGATTATTAAAATAAATAGAAATAATATCTAAATTCAGATGTCTTTAGGATAATAATTTTAACATGAACAATGAGCTAAACTAAATAAAAAATATCGAATTATAAACATTTTAGTAAATCGAAATTACTGTTCTTGAAAATGAACTGTTTTTAGAGAATAATATCAATGTACAGTCACTATCCACGATACCTTCAATTTTGAATATATTATAATCCGTGAGGGGGATATTAAGGGTATTAAAATTAATTCATAATCTTCAAATTTGATTTCCTCAATTTACTCAACATATAATTAGATATTTTTTTGCTCTTTAGCGCTACTCTTTTTTGAACTAGAAGTTTGTCTTGAGTAAATAGAAGAAATAAAATTTTGAGATTATAATTTGGATCCAAAACCCTTAATGAACAAGAGTGCAGACAATCTTTTTTTACTGACATTGACAATTTTAAAAGTTTTTCATTTTTAAGTCAATATCATTATAACGAGAGAATCGACGTAACTCATACAATATTTTATAATTGAAGCTCTTACGAAACGTACGCATATAGACAAAAAACAGCTAAAATTTTACAAACAATATTTACCGTAGAAGAGGATAAGTTCAGACATTGACCCGATAAAAGGTTTTTATTTTGTATCTTTAGATACAAAAGATTTATTAGAATTTTTTGTATTAAGGGTATTGGATCCAAGTTCTTATCGATTTCCTCATTTCACTTAATTAATATTATAATTAGATATTTTTTTAATCTCTACACTTGCTCGTATTTTAAATAGAATTATGTGTACAGAGCGAAAAATCTGTAATTTCTTACGCAAAAATTTTAATATTTCTTGAGTAAAACGAGGAGATCCAACAACCTTAAGTTACATATATTAAGTCACATTATATAACTTTAATTTGTTAATTTTCATCTTATTAACGTCTGAACTTACCCTTTTTACATTACGTACTACAAAAATCGAAATGATTTTTTTCTAATCGTCAACAATTTTTTTTTTCACATTGTAACTTGTGTCCAAGTTTATTGCCGCTAATAGGAATCTATTTGAGCCACTAGCGTTCTTTTAAATTTGTTTGTATCGTTTTTAAATGAATAATTTATTCTCACAATCACTGTCCTAGAGCTACAATCGTACCCAAGTATTAAACTCACAATTCAATTCTCCATTTTACTCAATGAAAATTATAGATAAATATTTTTTCGCTCAGTAACGCTAATCATTTTTCAAATATAAGACTGTGTACAGAGCGAAAAAATATTTAGTTTCGTTACTTTTTGCATAAAACGAAGAATTCGAAATCTGACTTCAAAATTGAATATTTCCATTTTATTTAAAAGTTATTTGAATTAGATATTTTCTCGCTCTGTACACAATTTATATTTAAAAAGTAATTATCGCTACAGATAGAAAGATATGAAATTTAAATATTTATTGAGTAAAATAAGGAAATCGAATTTTGAGTTTAGAACTTGGACCCAACACCCTTAATTCGCAGAATGAAAAAGTCATTTTCTCTGTTAATTTTTTTCTTTTGGCTGCGAAATAAAACAATGTACCTGACTACACTGACTCACCCAACAGGGTGAAATCTCCGAAACAGGGGGGAAATTGAATATTCGCCGCGAAAGAAGAAATAGAAAAGTCCTGTACGAAAAAACTGAAAAATCGTTTTTTCAAGTCACTTTATCATTGGAGCCGAACAATCAGAAGCGACTTTACATCAGAAGGAGAAGTTTGTGCTTCTACGAACGTTTTCTCAAAGGACTTTTCAATTCATTACTTTTATATTGAATATGACATTTTAGAGGATACACAGGTTGTGTAGCACTCCGTAGTTTTGTATTTATATGTATTTACACTGGTGAATATTTCGAATAGAAATCCTATTCAAATCAATCTCAGACCTGACACTCCGAAACCCTGAAAATCCGAACCGGTTCGAACCGTTTCGTCCCCAACATAGCGACTTACTAGATTCTCCTCAGTTCAAAAATTCTGAGATTATAACTTGGACCCAACGACCCTAATTCGAATAAATTCGAAGCAACCGTTTTTACTCCAAATTGTACCAAATTTTCAATCCAAGTTTGGATGCAATCGGATTGGAAATTGGAATAATTCATTCTATTTACTCATTTTACTAAACAACTATTATAATTAGATATTTTTTTTTGCTCCGTAGCGGCACTAAATTTTTAAATAGAATTATATTTACAGAGCGAAAAAATCTCTACTCTTAATATTTTTTTTGTAAAATGAATAGATAGAATTTTGAAGTCAGATATCGAATTACTTGGACCCTTCAAGTCCGAATTAAGGGTGGAAAAGTCGAAATCCACCCGCCCTGCTCTGCTGTGTTGAAAATTACTTCAAATTCAAAATTTATTTTATCTGAATAATTCTGTTAAGGTGGATTAAAAGAAAAATTAGTTTTCAAATTTTCTTAAAAAATTACTGTAACATCTTCAAACCAATGCAGACGATTTATAATTAACTGCCTATCTGCACTTATTGTTAAACAAATAAATACTCTATGTATGTAGTTTAAATTACCTATTCATAATTAATAAATAACTGTTTAACAACTTAAAAAAGAGTCGATAAAATACGACTTTTCATCTTGATTAATCGACTTTGCAAATTGAAATCTGGAAGTCGATTATAAAATCGAAAGTCGAGTTATTCATACAGTTTTTTTTTTCATTCCTACTTTTAATTGTAAGGAATTCATTCGGATAAGATTCCTATCCGAAACTTTCGCCAGGGTAAGCATGTGTGTGTGTGTTTGTAAAATAAATCTGAATGATTTTAATATGCTGGAGCTTGGAAATCTCCTATTCCTCGCTGCTGCTGAGCGAACGGTGGATCTTGATACGTAACATCAGCAGCATCGGGATAGCTCGTGTATCCAGTTTCTCCTGCAGGATCTGCTTCATATGTGGGAGCAAATGCTGCATCTGTACCTTGCTTGAATCTTTGAAATGCGAACCAAGCACAGGCGGCCTGTAAAAGTTAAAGAAGGCTTTAATCAAAAACTCGATTTCGATTAAATCATATTCAACTATCCTAGCCAAAGCTTCGGAATGAAATTTTTCAATATTATACAAAGAGAATTAATTTTCACTATAAAAATTAATTTTGAATGGAATATTTTGCTATTCAACCAGGAAAGTACATTAAGGGTGTTGGAACCAAGTTCTAATCTACAAATTCGATTTCTTCATTTTACTCAACAAATATTAAATTTGGATTTTTTTCCCTCTGTAGGATTAATCAATTTTTAACTAGAATTATGCGTACAAAGCGAGAAAATATTTTAAATTTCTTAAAATTCTTACAAGCCTTTTAAATTCTACGAGAATATTTATAATATATTAAAATCTCTTACAATTCTTAGAAATTTCTTAAAATCCTTTATAATTCCACGAAAAACTTTTAAGTTCCTTAAAATACGTAAAAATCTTTTTACATTTTTGAATACTTTTCAAAATTCCATAAAATTCTATAAAATCTTTAAAAAATCATAAAAATCTCTTGAAATCTTCTAAAATTTTATGAGGAACATTAAAATTCCTTAAAATTACTTTAAAAATCATAAAAATCTCTTGAAATCCTTTAAAATTCTATGAGAAACATTAAAATCCCTTAAAATTACTTTAGAAAATCAAAATTTCTTAAAATTCTCCCAAATCTTTTAAAATTCTTTTAAATTCCACAAAAAACTTTGAAAATTGGCCATGACAGATTTATTAGGTTTAATTTTTTTTTAACTCTTCAAAGCGATTCAGAAACTTCTGAATATGAATTGGTCCACAGACACTTTTTTTGGCCCCATTTTGGATCGGTTTGTGAAAACTGACAGTAAATCACAATATTAAATCTTACCCAAGTAAATATGGAGAAGAAGGAAAAAGCAATCGCCGCTTGTACATTATTCACTCCATATCCACCCGGAGGAGGATCTGATTTGTTCCATGCATTTGTTAGGTAACAAAATCCAACGAAGTATAGGAATGCCCAAAACCCGGAAAAACTGAAATAAAAACATCAATAATATTACTAAACAGGATATTAAAAAATTGTAGTTCCTTGTTTTTTTTTATTATTTTTTTAATTTTTTTTTTTAATAAAAAGTATGATCCAAGATCGAATCTCAGAAATCAATTTCTTCATAATAATAAAGCAATAAAATATTAAGGGCGTTGGACCCAAGTGTTAAGTTCAAAATTCCATTCTTCATTTTACTCAACGAAAATTATAGATAAATAATTTTTCGCTCTATAGCACTAATCTTTTTTCAGATATAAAACTGCGTACAGAGCGAAAAAATATTTAATTTCAATACTTTTTGCATAAAATGAGGAATTGAAAATCTAAACTAGTTCTAAACTAAAAATTCGATTTCTTCATTTTACTCAACAAATATTAAATTTGAAATTTATTCCTTCTGTAGAATTAATCAATTTTCAACTAGAATTATGCGTACAGAGCGAGAAAATATCTAATTCAAATATTTAAAAAAAAATGAAAATATTCAATTTTGAAGTTAGATTTTGAATTCCTTATTTTATGCAAAAATTATCGAAATTAAAAATTTGTTCGCTCTTTACGCAGTCTTATATTTGAAAAAAGATTAGCGCTACAGAGCGAAAAAATGTTTATCTATAATTTTCGTTGAGTGAAATGGAGAATTGAATTTTTAATCCAACGCCCTTAAGTAAAATAATAAAACAATACTGAACCTTGAACCCGATACTCTTATTTATAGAAAGTTAAAAAATTGTTTTACTCACCCAAGATCTAATAACACGTAATGCTTTCGTGTTTTCACAGAAGACATTTGTTCGAACAAATATTCCCCTACTATAAAGCAAACACTTCCTAAGAAGGCCAAAACACCAATACCGACTCCATAATTACAGGCGTTGGTATCATTGTTGTACAGACACTTTTCTTTCAGGCCTGTATCATCTGTCGGCATATATCCTTTATTGCTAATGCAACCGAAGACAATAATTGCAAAAAGCTGAAAAAAATAATTTATTAATATCAAAATCATTTTTCTCTTTATTTTTTTATATTCGAATGTTATCAATGCCAATCCGACTAATGTGATACTTTACTATAAGAGCAATTTAATTTCTCCAACTTTACGCTCGTAATAATAAATATGTATTTTTTATTTTTTTTTTTTGTTTATTTTTTTTGGCCTATAAGGTTTAGCAAAAAATATTTATTATTGTAAACGTAAAGTTGGGGAAACTAAATGTGCTCTTATGATACTTATTAATTACAACATCTAAAAATTTGATTTCTTCATTTTACTCAACAAATATTAAATTTGGAATTTTTTCCCTCTGAAGAATTAATCAATTTTGAACTAGAATTATGCGTACAGATCGAGAAAATATCTAATTCAAATATTAAAAAAAAATATTCAATTTTGAAGTTAGATTTTTAATTCCTCGTTTTATGCAAAAAGTATCGAAATTACAAATTTTTTCGCTCTGTACGCAGTCTTATATTTGAGAAAAGATTAGTGCTAGAGAGCGAAAAAATATTTATGTTTAATTTTCTTTGAGTAAAATGTAGAATGGAATTTTGAGTTTAACACTTGGGTCCAAGGCCCTTAAGGTAGAAAATAATTTTTTTTAAATTTTCGCTCTTGATTTTTATTATAATTACAAATTTTTAATATGCAATTTAATTCATTATCATTGTTTAAAAATAATCGAATAATAAAAAACTTGGTACAATTTAGAGATCTATAAAAAAATAAGATTTTACAATATTTTTGCTAAAAATCTAATCTTAAAATTGGTTTATATTAGTTTAGTCAGTATATATTTTTTTCCAAATTATCAAATTTTAAAATGAGATAATTTGGAAAGCTGCAGTTGAAAAATCGAGCAAAAGTCCTCTCAAGTTTTTTACTATTAAATTTGTTCTGAACTTTATCTTTAAAATTCTATAATCAATTTCTTATCGCAATTTTTTAAAAACGCATTTATTTCTCAAACCTTTCGGATTTTCTTTAAAATCCCAAAATGATTAATTTTTAATATTTTCAAAATTTCAAATTATGAATTCGAATAAATTCAAAGCTGGATAAAATTAATTTGATTAAGAATATTTGTTTTGACTTCAGTTTGACTCGGATAGATTCGGATAGGAATTTTATGTTTTGAGTTCGAATTGATTTGGAAAGAAATTGATTCGACTTCGGATTGACTAATTGATTCAGATACGAATTTTGATCTTGATTTCACATTGATTAGAATAAGAATTTTTCTATTTGATTCCGGATTAGATCGAATTGATTTGGATAGAAATGTTAGCTTAGACTTCGGATTGTTTCGGATAAGAAATTAAACTTTAACTTCACATTTATACGGATAGGAATTTTGATTTTAATTTCGTATTGCCTTGGATTAATTCGGATAGGAATTTTTGTTTTGATTTCTAATTGAATTGGATTTATTTGCCTAGGAATTTTCTATTCAGTTTCGAATTGTTTCGTTCAATTGAAATTATTTCGCATAGAAATTTTTGTTTGAAATTTTGATTGATTTGAATAGGAGATATAAATTCTTTTCGAAAGTTAAAAAGAAAATCTTTCCACCATTAAAGCCGAACGCAGAGGTCATAAAGGTCAAGAAATCAGTTTTCCCTTATTTTCATCTAAGTTTTCCACGCTACTGTAAAAAGTGCTATACAAAAGTTGAAAATCTGGAAAAATGACATCTTTCCTCTTTTGACACTTTTTTCCAAATCTAACCAAATATTAAACAAACAAAAAAACGACGAGTCAAATTCCCGTAAAAATTTCCTCAGAATTATGACAGAAATTTAAAAAAATCATAATGACCCAAATAATTGAAAAAATATCTTATCTCTATTTTTATTTCTGTTTATTCTGTACAAATTCCACTAATAATTATAATTATAATGCTATTATACTTTTTGTGTATATAAGGTCAATAATGACCTCAACCAAATTTTTCTAAAATAGAGTAAAATTAGAGAACTATTTTTTCCACATAAAAATAAACGAAATTAAGGGTTGACGTTTCAGAAATGTAAAAAAGTTTTTTTTTCCTATAGTCAAAAGATGACACTTTTCCACATAAAATTATTTTTGAATAAAAAATCTTCTTTTATATTGTGGACAAGTCCATGATTTTCAATAACATCTTTTTATTTAAGCCTAGTAATTTATTCGAAGTAGTAAAGTAAGTTGTAATTGTTGTTGTTAAATAACAAGAATATCATTATTATTTTTGAGAGAAGAATTGGTATAATATCGGAAAAATCAATAATACAACCCCATCATAGCGGGGGTGGGGAAATATTCTCTCTCCTCTAAAATCGATAACTTACTTAGAGATGCTTGTAGCGTTCCAAAATAAATTGAGGGACATTTTCAAAATTTGACTTACCAAACATAATGCTCTAAGAATCACTTGAGGCCTCTGAATAAATACAATTGGATCGAAAGGAGCTCCTGCTTTACCACCACCATAAGCTCCACCTCCGTCCATCTTGACGCGACTAGTAAAGCGGGCGATCTGAGAATTTAAAGCTTTAGGAATGAAAGGTCGCACATGCGCAAAATAGTGTGTGTATGTGAAGTTTTGTGTGTATAATAGTTATAATATAATAGATGCTAAGGGATGCGTTCAATCAAATTTCTTTAAGGGTGTGGAAACCAAGTTCCACTCTAAAAATTCGATTTCCTCATTTTACTCCACGAATATTAAATTTGGAATTTTTTCCTTCTGTAGAATTAATCAATTTTCAACTAGAATTATGCGTACAGAGCGAAAAAACATTTACTTAAAATATTTTTTTTTTAAATTAAAATACTCAATTCTGAAGTTAGATTTTTAATTCCTCGTTTTATGCAAAAAGTATTAAAATTAAAAATTTTTTCGCTCTGCATGCAGTCTTATATTTGAAAAAGGATTAGCGCTACAAAGCGAAAAAATATTTATCTATAATTTTCGTTGAGTAAAATGGAGAATTGAATTTTAAGCTTAAGATTTTGCTCCAAAGGGTATTCAAGCCAAATTCTAATCAAAAAATTCGATTTCTTCAGTTTACTCCACAAATATGAAATTTGAAATTTTTTCCTTCTGTAGAATTAATCAATTTTCAACTAGAATTATGCGTACAGAGCAAAAAAATATCTACTTCAAATATTAAAAAAAATTCAATTTAAAAGTTAGATTTTTAATTCCTCATTTTATGCAAAAAGTATCGAAACTAGATATTTTTTCGCTCTGTACGCAGTCTTATATTTGAAAAAAGATTAGTGCTACAGAGCGAAAAACTATTTATCTATAATTTTCGATGAGTAAAATGGAGAATTGAATTTTGAACTTAACACTCCGGTCCAATGCCCTTAATCGAAATCCTGGCGAAAGTTTCGGATGTAAATTAATTCCGAATGAATCCGAATTAATTTGGATTGAAAACTTCCTTCGGATTAGATCGGAATGATTTGGATTGATTCGGAATGAATTTTGAATCACGTAGACGTAAATAGTACAAAGATACGATTTTGGAAAATTACAGTCGTTTTCTAATATAGAATACAAGTAACTCGCAGCTGAAAACGATACAGGAGATTAAGTGAGCGGAGAACAAAACTAGATTCAACTGTTTCATAACATGGCTTGCCTTCAATTCTTCTTGAGACATCATTACCTGACCGATTATTGGTCCAACTTGACTTCCATTAAAACTCTTCTTCCCCCATTTTTCGAATAATCCAGCTTGAATTATTCTTCGTAGAATCCAGTTGCAACGACTGACGAATGGAGATCTTCTTTCCAAAACCAGAGCCATTGTCCCTGAATGAAATCTCTCATCCACAATTCTCATTACAGGATCGTTCTTCTCATCTTTGTCTTGCTGAGTCCTCAACTGAGCAACTGCTTCTTTTACGACACATACGAAGGATCTATTCTTTACTAGATTGGTCAAACAATCGTGAAACGACATATCGGAGACAATCGATTTATTCAGAAAAGCCAAGGGGCTTCCCTCCGAATCGACAATCCTCTCTAGGAAAGTTGTTGTTTCTGTTATAGGCTGCAGTGAAGATTCCAAGACGTCGTCTAGGGTCTTCAATTCATTCTTTGGTCTCTTCTGCAATCCAACATCGGTAAAGGCTGTGAAAATATACGAAGAATGTAACAAGCAAGAGAGGAGCAGGGTTCCAAATAGAATTCTTTCAATTCCTCTTGTTGGACTATTTGGAGTCGACATGCTAAGTACTATCAGTAAGATGTCCAAGACTCTCCAACTCTTCTGATCAAACTTTAGTAAATATCCCACAAACCAGGTGATCACGAAGATGATGATCAGATAACTCAAGTTGGTAAGCTTCCATTGCAAAGAGAGTTCAAAATACTCTTCTGGAATGATTGGTACTACCAGAGTTAGGAGGTAAGGTTCGATGTTCACACTCCATTCGTGGTTCATGTCAGAACAAGAGCCTGGTCTACCACCTTGCACGCCGATAAAATTGATTTCGTTAAAAGCTATTGCTCTAATTAAGCCTGTTGTTAGGTTTCTGTCGCAGTTTATATTTCCCCAACGGGGAACTTTTGATGAAACCCAATTTATCTTGAAGTTCATAGCTTGAGCTATTGCTTTTGTCATCATAATGTCTTGTCCAGTTGCTTTCAAGATTTTTCTGTTCTTGTCGAAGATCAAGAAGCTGTAGGGAGGTTCGTGAAAGGCTCCAACTTTCATTTCGAAGCCCCGTAGGTTGAGAGTTTTGTCAGGAAACCAGTTAAATCTTGGTGAGCAATCTTTTCGGAATAACATCCTAGCAGTTGAATTAGTGAATGGGTTGAAGGTCACCATGATCGCAGAATTCCGAATTTTTCGCTCAGTGTATTTAAATTCGAGAATTGATACATCGATGAATTGTTTGGACCAACAGAACCTGAGAAATCGATCAGCAACTGAGTAGTTTACTTCTTCTGGAACTACTACGAGACATTTTGGTCGGCCTTTTCCACTGGTGATATTGCTTATAAATTCGAAAGATTCGTACCAGGATGATAGGTTTTTGGATTCGTTGAAGGTTCTGATTATCAGAAAGAGTAACGTGGTCCGAAGTTCTTTGAAGAATCGATGGCGACTCAGATTTTCTGCCTTCCTAGGTGTTGCCTCTTCGTAACTAATCTTCCAGGTCGGTAACTTTCTCGAGATTATTCGATGGATGCTTTCTTCGTCGGGAATTACAGTTGTCTTATTTTTTTCATTGAAGAGAATGACTACTTGGTGAATCTGCAGGTCATTTCTGGTAAATCTTATCAGATTTACTATCCAATCTGCTAATTTTGCCTGAATTATATTGGAAAAGATTAAAACAAAAAGTAATATCAAAACTTGCTTCCTGTTAAGTAACATTTTAGAAGTATTTATAGAATGTGTTGTTCTTTCAAAACATTCGTAGCGCTGAAGACACACGTCTAACTGTCCCCGTTTTGCTCCCTTAAATGACGCAGGACTTTGGTTTCTACAGTATTCTAAAAAAAAAAACATGACCTAGTTTGATGAAAGGAACGATATAATATTCTCTTTTCATGTTACCACAAGTAATACTTTTGCAACAATTTTTCCACTTTGTCGTCTGAAAATAAAGGTTTTTTTTCTCTATCTCAAATCAGTATGAAATCGACGCATATTGATGATTGATTCGGTAGATCATTTCACTAAAATATGGACATTTTGAAAAAGCAACTTGTTAAATCCTTTTTAAGGGCGTTCGATCCAAGTGTTAAGCTCAAAATTCCATTCTCCATTTTACTCAACAAAAATTATAGATAAATATTTTTTCACTCTGTAGCGCTAATCTTTTATCAAATATAAAACTGCATACAGAAGGAAAAAATATTTAATTTCGATACTTTTTGCATAAACCGAGGAATTCAAAATCTAACTTCAGAATTTAATATTTTCATTTTTTTTTTTTTAATATTTGTAGATATTTTTTCGCTCTGTATGCATAATTCTAGTTGAAAATTGATTAATTCCATAGAAGGAAAAAGTTCAAAATTTAATATTTGTGGAGTAAAATGAGGAAATCGAGTTTTTAGATTGGAATTTGGCTACAAGGCCCTTAAATTAAATGGGTGTGACACAGCTGTTCTTTTTCGCTTTTTTTTATATTAAATTTGACAATAATTTATATTATAACATAATTCAAACATAAATCTTTTTCATCAAATTACTTTAAAAATTGACACTAAAATTTATAACACCCTTCTCGTAAATTTGAAAATGACCTCAATATGAACTTACTAATAAAGATGTACCAGGAATATAATTTAATATATTTATTTATATATTTTCCATAATTTAAATTTTTATGTAAATTCAAATCCTTCGAATTTCTCATTTGCCACTTTAATTTCTGGCATGAGGACATTGCCATCAATTGTAAAAGCTAAAATGTACGTATTCATTCGACCTTGATATTCTTCGGACTTCAATGCGATGATTATGTCATCGTTTGATCCAGGTAAAAATTTGAAACTTGAAAAGCCTCTAGTTGGTGATAACGTGCCAATATTCGTGACCTGGAATTCACATAAGATTAATTATATTTTTAATTAAAAGGATATAATTAATAATTATTATATACAAGTTAATTATATTATCAATAATCAAATTTTTCTTACTTTAACATCCGTAAAATTCTCATCGGCTTTCAGCAACACATCGCAACTCATACTTTCATCTAGTGTCTCATTATATGTCTGAAGAGAACATCTGCGTGGTAAGAAAAACCAACTCTCATGTTTAGTGCTCCATAATCCTGATTCGTGGATCATGTATCCTAGAATTCAATATTTTTTAGTACTCAAATCGAAAAAAAGACTTAAAATTATCTATCTCTCCTGGAAGTAAAGAGATAGAAATCTTATCCCTTTCTATCTCCTTCTATCTCTAAGATAGAAAGGGATAAATATTGTTTATACCTTTCTAATTTTCGCCTATTCCATTCTATCTCTTTCTATCTCCCTCTGAATTAAAATTTCTCCTATCTCTTTCAATCCCCATTTCTTTATTCCTTCCGGTTTCTCGTCTATTCTTATTTATCCCTTTCTATCTCCTTGTGTATTTTTTCCTCTATTCAATACTATAGGTGCCTCAAATAACTAATAATGTACAAAAAAACATTTTAATGTTTATTTAAGTAAAATGTCTGATATTTTTTAAGTAAAATGAAAATATTGAATTTTGAAGTAAGATTGTTAGTTCTTTATTTTATGCTGTTGACTATTGAGAGAAGAGGTTGATTACTATTGGAAATGTATAACTATATTGAAAACTTGACTATTGGGAAAGTTAAGTGTTTATGAGTGTTGAACTTTACCTGGAAATTCAATATTGATCGCTTTCCTCAGTTTTTTGTAGTTATAAACCCAATTAATGGAATGAATTTCTCCTCGAGGTGAAACAACTTTTATCCACTGAGGATTATTGTTTTCAAATTTTCCTGAAGGTGTGGTCCACTCTTTTCCCATACTACCAACATAAAGTTGTTCATCCTTTACAGTTGCCCATTCACTCTTAAAACCTGTATGAAATCATTTAAGGGTGTTAGATCCAAACATTCTAATGTCAAAATTCGATCTCTTCATTTTACTTAATAAATATTTCAATTAGATAATTTGTCACTCCATAGCGCTACCCTATTTGTAAATAGAAGTTCTTTTTATACAATGAACAAAATTTCTAGTTATAACATTTGTTCAGTAAAATGAGAAAATCGAATTTTAAGATTAGAAATAATTAGTTTCACCACCCTTAAAATATGTAGTTATTTTTTTATCATTATTTTTCTAACTATAAATCACGTTTCTTACCTTTGGAAGTTTTTCCATTTCCATCCATTAAAATAACCCAAGGGTATATTTTGTTATCTTCAATGTAGTAAATGATTCCAGTTCTGTCGTCAAACGTCAAAAGACGTCCATCGAAGGTAACTAATTCGGAAAATTCCATACCACGTCCTTTCAAAACCAACGATGATGACAAAATAACATCTTGATCATCCCACGTAACAGACAATTTGTTTGTTGCTGGTGACCACAAAAGATGTCCTGTTTTAAAAATACTGTACCACTCATGTTTTTTGTACGCATTTTTTGATCGCTCGTCAAGATCACTAATTATTGCTATCCTGTACAAAATGCCATCGTTTGTCTCGACGGGCCTCGTAATGGGATAAGTTTTGTTATATTTATAAAAATGACACGTTTGAGCAAAAGAGTCGAAAGGAGGAAAGAATATTGCATTGTGTATTAAAGGGCAAATATACAAAAATATCAACAGAGCGCAAATTGCAATAAAAGCTATAAATTGTTTTTGAATTCTGAATGTACTATTTCCCACTTTATAGACATGTGGCGTTCGTAAAGAACTTCTCCAATCTCGATTAATCATTGCTAGTTTATATAGATTAAACTAGACAATTATTTTACTATTGTTTCTTGTTAATTATTACATTAATGACCATGAATTAACGGTTGTATTTATTGTCAACACTAAATATCTCAACAACCAACTTGTCAGTGTCACATTGGTCACATTTAAACACATTTAAAGACTAAAGCAGACGACGTAAACACCAAGAAGATTGGACTGCAAGGTTTGCTGAAAATTTCCCAAAGATCAGATTATAAAAAGGATAGTAAAGTGTAGATTAAGTTAGATTTCTTGTTTCGAAAATGTTCTATGCCTTTCTTTGTAAGCATCCCTGGTGAAGGCTTAGGATAGAAAATTTCCTATCCTAATGAATCCGAGCCAATCCGAAATTTGAAGAAAAATTCCTATCCGAATGAATCCGAGCCAATCTGAAGTTTGAAGGAAGATTCCTATCCGAATGAATCCGAACCAATCCGAAATTTGAAGGAAAATCCCTATCCGAATGAATCCGAGCCAATCCGAAGTTTAAATGACGATTCCTATCTGAATGAATCCGAGTTAATTCGAACATTGAAGGAAAATTCCTATCCAAATGAATCCGAGCCAATCCGAAGTTTAAATGATGATTCCTGTACGAATAAATCCGAGCCAATCCGTAGATTGTACGACGAGTCCTATCCGAATGAATCCGAACTCATCCGAAGTCTAAATGATGATTCCTATTCTAATGAATCCGAGCCAATCCGAAGTTTGAAGGAAGATTCCTATCCGAATGAAAAGTTTCTTCGGAATGGTTCGGATTCATTCGAATTAATTCGGATTAAAAAATTACTTCGGAGTGGTTCGGATTCATTCGGATTGAAAAATTTCTTCGGAGTGAGTCGGATTCATTCAGATTGAAAATTCGGATTAATTCGGATTGAAAAGTTTCTTCGGAATGGTTCGGATTCATTCGGATTGAAAATTCTGATTGAAAAGTTTCTTCGGGATGGTTCGGATTCATTTGGATTGAAAATTCTGATTGAAAAATTTCAGCGGAATAGTTCGGATTGAAGCTTCGGATTCATTCGGATTGAAAATTTTTTTCGGAATGGTTCGGTTTCATTCGGACAGAGATTTCGCATTGGTCCGGATGACTTCGGATTGGAATCCTATCCGAAGCTTTCGCCAGGGATGTCAACCCAGCCCTGGTTTCCATAAGATTTTAATAGAAACCAGGGTTGGGTAGTCAGGTTTTACAAGGGAAGGCAGGGTACATGAGGTATTTACGTAATTTACGTATGTATTTTACTTCGAAAACACCAAATTCGTATAAAGTGAGGGGTTTTCTATGTATAATACGTAATTGGTATACGTATGTAAGTTACGTATTATACGTAGAAAATCCCTCACTCCATATAAATTTGATGTTTTTGACGTAAGTTACGTACGTAATTTACATGTAAACAACTACGTACATTACCTAAAGTATATTACGATCGCAACCCTGAATACTATACATATAGGTAAAATCGGTAAAATACTGTATAATAAGCAAGTAAATTATCTCAGATATTTACTTCCCATCCCTGCTGGTCACGTGCTCACTGACTTGTTGTAAACTTGACAGACAGAAATTCATTGCAAATCGCCTTTAAGACTAACACGTCAGCTAGGCACATACACATTATCTGTGTAAATATATGTAGTGGCGTATGTAACTGCATATGCAGACATTTTCGCAGGTTTATATTAGGATTTAACCTTTTTCATTATCCTGCCTGAAAATGGTGAGTATTTATTTTCCAAAAAATGTGAATAACAATACGGAGTCATTTGCTTAGTGGTTTTTCGTGATATTACCATTTTAATCGTTTTTTAGGTGCTCATTGCTACTGCAGTATGTACGAAGGCAGGCAAAAGTAAGTCACATTTTTTTCAACAAAATATTTATTCTAAAATCTCTGTCGTACTTTTTGAAACGTTACAATGCTCTGATATATTTTATTTAATGTCCCTCACTTCAATTTTATTTATTTATCGAGGTGTACATACAGCATACATTTCCCGGCGTTAAAAGTCAAACGTCAGTTGTAACATCATGACATCACCTTTCAAAACTTACTATCATAGATTCTGTTATTTATTAGAAAGTGTAGATTTTTTAAACTTCAAACTCGTTGATTTTCTTTTATCCTAAAGGAAAGATTTTACCTGAAGTGAATTTGAGATCTTGTATAACTTAATTATTGATTGAAGAAATTGAATTAATAGAAGAAAACTTTACTTTCAACAGTAATTAATAAATAGTAAATAAATAGTAATAATAAGTAGTAAATGTTAATAAACAAAATAGCTTTACAATTAATCATATGTGTCCTTTATTTTATTTCTTTAAGGACCTTGGTTCCAAGTTCGAATCTCAAAATTCGATTTCTTTATTTATAAACACCTATTATAATTATATATTTTTTATTGCTACTCATTTTTTAAATAGAAGTCGAGTGAAAAAATGTATGCATTTAATAATTTTTACGTGAGCTGAAGCGATGACATTGTGAGTTGAGATTTCAAATTCTCCGCTTTATGCAAAAAGTATTAATGTTAAATAGTTTTTCTTTTTGTAAAGATACTTCTAATTTGAAAAAGATGTTGTCTACAGAGCTAAAATATATATAATTTTAATATTTGTCGAGTAAAATCATAGACCTCAAAATTTGAATTTTTCATTTTACCTAATAAATTATATAATTAAATACTTTTTCTCTCTGTAGTACTATTCGCTTTTTAAATATAAATGTGCATACAGAGCGAAAAAGTATTTAATTTTAATTCTTTTTGCACAAGACGAAGAATTCGAAATCTAACTTCAAAATTCCATCTTTTCGTTTTACGCAAAAAGTACTAAAATTAAACATTTTTTCACTGTGCATATTTATTTCTATTTAAAAAGAGAAGAGTGACACAGTGCCCAAAAATATTTCATTATAATATTTATTTAATAAATTGAGGAAATCGAATTTGAAGTTTAGAGAGTGTTTTCAACGCCCTTAATTACTTTTGCAGTATTTGAAGTAATATGTTTTTTTTTTTTGCAGCGATTATATCTCGGCAATTCGTGGAGATGACAAAAGCCCGAATAGAAGGCTTACTAGCTGCATTTCCAAAATTGATGAGTTCCGGCAAACAACACACTTTTGTCGAGACAGATTCAGTTCGTTATGTTTACCAGCCTTTAGAGAAATTGTACATGTTACTTATAACAACGAAAGCCAGTAATATTCTGGAGGATTTGGAAACCCTACGTCTCTTTGCACGTGTAGTAAGATATTTTATTTTTCGTAATATTCTTCACTATTTTGTAGTTTAAGGGTTTCAATTTATTGCAATTTTAATAAATTTTTTTGCTAGACTTGAAAAAACTTGGAAATTTTTTCATGTTTTCAGTAATAGTAAGATTTTGTTATCATCTATTTTTGAATGAAAAAAAAAACATCTTTTTATACGACAATAGGTTCTGTGATGACTGTTAACCTGGTCAAAACTTAAGATTCATATCTGATAAATAAATAATTGTATTTTCAGCTTACAGAGTACTGTAAATCAATGGACGAGTTGGAAGTAGCAGATAATGCATTTAATTTAATTTTTGCATTCGATGAAATAGTGGCTTTGGGTTATAGAGAAAGTGTGAACTTGGCACAAATCAGAACATTTGTAGAAATGGATTCTCACGAGGAAAGGGTTTACCAAGCCGTCAGATTCACCCAGGAACGAGAGGCAAAGAATAAGATGCGAGAAAAGGCGAAGGAGCTACAGAGGCAAAGATTAGAAGCAAATAAAAAAGGTGGAATCAAGAGTCCAGGTTTTGGAAGCGGGTATGGAAACAATTCTTTCCCATCCACTCCCAGCATCGGTGATTCGGCGAATTATGTTCCTGAACCGGTTAAACCAATGCAGTACTCATCAGTACCGTAAGTTTTGATAAGTTCATGACAGAGATAATATGCTATACACATTACAGGCCTCACAGACTCATAGAATGACTTCCAGGCCTGGATTGATTTATTTATTAGAAATTCAGTTCTAACTTGTAGTTCTGCTTGGCAGAAAATCTACATCGGCTGGACCTGGAGCGATGAAGTTGGGTGGAAAATCTCGAGACGTTGATTCGTTCGTAGACCAACTCAAAGAGGAAGGTGAAACTGTCTCGAGCAATGCCGGTCCACCTGGAACGAAACCAGCTCCCGTTTCAGCGCAAATTATTAATACAGAGCCGTATGTTATTTCATCTTAAAATTTAAATTAACTAAAATTTCCATTCTAAATTTTTTCTTAAGATATCAAGAGATTTTCAATGATTTCGAGGTATTACAAAGAATTTCCGGGAATTTAATACGATTTTAAATAAATTTGATTTCTTTTGAATTATTTTTAATTGTTTTGATTGTTTGTACTTTTATTTCTATCAATTTTAATTCAGCTTAAATATTTATGAATTCTTCGAATTCAATTCGAAATAAGTAACATTTTTCAATTCTTTTAAATAAACTTTCTTAAATTCCCTAAATTTCTTAAGTATGATTAAATCTTCTGAAATCGCTTGAAATGCTTTGAAATCAATTCACTTTAAATTATTATGAATTCTCTTAATATTTTGGAAATTCATTATTTTGAATTTTTTTAAAATTATTTTTAACTGTTTCAAATTGTTTGATTAAAAAAATTCTTTTAAATTATTTCAGGTTCTGTTGTATTCTTAAACAAATTATTTCTACTTAAACTGAAAAACCTACTATTATTATAAGTATTTTATATATTTAATAACATAATATTAATTTTAATATTAAAGGGTCCATTTGAGACAAGAAGAAAGGCTTAACGTCCGCGTAAGCAGAGACGGAGGAGTACAATCATTCGAACTTCATGGATTGGTGACGCTAAATATAACTGATGAAAAATGGGGTCGTATTCGTGTTCAACTGGAGAACAAAGACACGAGGGGTGTTCAACTCCAAACTCATCCAAATGTAGATAAAGAATTGTTTAGGATGCAGGGGCAAATTGGATTGAAAATCCCAGCAAAACCTTTTCCTCTTAATACTGATGTTGGTGTTTTAAAATGGAGGTTACAAACCCAGGATGAAGCTGCACTACCACTTTCTAGTGAGTCTCATGCTAGATTTATTGATTTAAATTTCTTTTAATGGTTTGAAATCAAGGTTCTAATGTAAAAATTCGGTTTCACCATTTTGCTCAACAAATATTAAGACTAATTTTTTTTGTTCTGTAGACAAACTTCTACTTCAAAGAAGACTCGCTTTATAGAGAGAACAAAATTTAATTATTATTACATATATTGTTTGAGTAAAATGAGGAAATCGAATATTAAGGTTATAACTTGAATAAGATAATTTAATTTTAAGATTTTAAATTTTCATTGACTTATTATTACAGTAAATTGCTGGCCTTCTGAGAATGGCGATGGCGGATGTGATGTTAATATTGAGTATGAATTGGAACAGACAGATCTTGAATTAAATAACGTTCAGATTAGCATTCCACTTCCTTTGGGATGCAATCCAGTTGTCAATGAATGTGACGGACAATACAATCACGATTCTCGAAGAAATACGTTGTCGTGGTCTTTACCAATTGTTGACGCATCGACAAAGTCCGGCTCCATGGAATTTTCAGCTCCTTCTTCGACGCCCTCCGATTTCTTCCCTCTACATATTTCTTTTTCGTCGAAGACGTCTTATGCCAAAATTAAGGTAACTTGAATTTACTAAATCACTTAAAATCTTTTAATTTCGTTAAAAAACCTTTAAATATTTTTTATATCCTCTGAAGTTCGTTTAAAATCTTTGGAATTTCTTGAAATCCTACAAAATATTGTAAAGTAGTTGGAACATTTTAGAATTAGTGAATTTTTTTTCATGCTTATGGAATCTTTTTAAAAAAATTTTATTTCTTCTTAAATTATTGTATAAAAATATTTTTTAATCCTTTCTTATTCTTTTGAATTTTATAATTCAGGTGCACAATTATAATTGCTGTATTATTTCTTTACAGGTCCTTGATGTATTGCTTGTTGAAGATGAAAGTCCTGTGAAACACTCGGTGGATACAGTTTTCTTTACGGACAATTACGAAGTGGTTTAAAACAGAAGCCGAAGATTTTTTTATTACTGTATTATATCATCATTTTGAATTAGATAATTGGACATAGAAGTCTTAGTGCATGAAGATAAAAATACATTTAATTCAAATGTTGGGCTTGAACAGAGGCTCCTCTCTTTGTAACCTAGATAATAATATAAATTGTAAAACACTAACACACTAAAGGCGAAGTTTTCTTCGCCTTTGAAATATTTTAACATTCCTATCATAAAGTTATTTTAAATTTATTAAAAAATTAGTTTATTTTGTCTGTATTCTAATAGTATTGGTTAGCTAAGTTTCTCCTTAAAGTAGAATGTTTAAAACATTGTTTAAACGCTTAAATATTCGACTTAAGGCGGATGCTAGAGAGAGCCAAGTTCCAACTTCCAACTTCAAAATTATATTTCCTCATTTCATTCAAAAAAATATTATTTAACAAATTTTTAAATAGAATTATGGGTATGTGGCACGGTATGAGGTGAAAAAATCCGTAGTTTCAATACTTTTGCTTCTTCATTGAGAAAGTTTTGTAGTCGTTACATTTTCCAATATTTAAAAAATGGTTTATTTAAACTTTCCTCAGTTCTGTAATACAACATTCTATTCAATTGTCCGGATGTATGTATATGTATTGTGTATAGTTGTCACCACTACACTTAGACAGTTGTACATAAATTGATAAAATTTGTAGGGATTATTTGCACAACGAATGTCTCAAAATAAGCCCAAAATTTTTTCAAAATATTAAATTTGAAAATTTTTATTTACATTTATAATTTTTGTAAAATTGATTTTTGGACTATAAGTTTTCAAATAATCAAAATTCAAAGCTTATGTAAGAAAATAAAAGGTTTTTTGCATCGTAAAAAAACAAGTAATCTAATATTAATACATTTCATTTAAAAATATGAATGATGATATTAAAAAATTATATGCTTCAAGAAAAAAGAATTATATATATATTTTAATTTTAATATTTAGGAAAATCGTTAATGCTTCCTCTACTGAGCACAAAAAAATATAAATATAGTTAAATGGAACACCCGAGATTGAATTCACAGCTAATTTTTTTGTAAAATGAAGAGATTAAATTTTGAGATTAGATTTCGAATTCTTTGCTTTGTGTGGAAAGTATTAATATTAAATATTTTTTCACTCTATATACAAAGTTCTATTTCAAAAAAGAGTAGCGCTACAGAACGAAAAAAATATCTAATTATAATATTTGTTGAGTAAAATGAGGAAATCGAATTTCGAGATTGGAACTTTGACCAAACATCCTTAAGGCGTGTCGCAAAACCAAAAAAAAAAAAGGATTTTGTGGAGAATTTTTTTTTAAAAACAGGTTTTTATTAAAACTTCTTGAAATGTGTATTATACGAATTGTAGAAAATTTTGTCAATAAGTACCTAATAAAACATATTTAAAAAAAAAGTTCTCAAAAAAATCCTTTTTTTTTAGTCTTGCGACTGACTCGAACCCCTTAATTGAAAATTTTTCGTTATGCTTGAGTAACAATATGTTTTAGAGTACAAGTCTATTTAAAAGTATATTTCACGTAGGGTTAAATAATTATGAAACACACCAATCTTGTAAAAACAATATTTTATTTTCACTTATTCATGAATTTATTAGATTATACAAAAATCTCCACGTATTTTACATTATTTTACATCTTTCAAGCGTCCATAATAATTAAAATTTTATACATTTGTACAAATATACAAGTAGATAGTAAAAGATTAAACTAGAGTTACTGTGTAAAAATTTTTGTGAGAGTGAAATACAGAAAGTTGAAAATGTACATTGGAAATTAACTTTTTCCATATTACGAATTATTTAAAATCCCAAAATTGTAGATCATTTTTTGTGACACTTGGTTTCTGGGATTAAATTTTCAGCTGACAGCACTTGTCGGGCGGCATTATTTATATGTCGGAAACGATCTGGACCAAGATGTATACCTCCGTACCAACGGGTCACCACAACAATAACGTTTCTTGCATCCGTAATCTATAACAAATAGTGGTCAAATAAGTCAAAGAAATTAAGGAAGTGGCTTTAAAAGTAAGAGAGTTGGAACTTAGTGTCATAATAATAATAATAATAATAATAATAATAAATAACTCTATAAATTATATTATGTTTTGTGTTGAGTGAGATCAGAATTTTGATGTTAGAGCTTGAGCTCAATAGCCTTGAAGTATTAAAATAAAATTGTTTTAAATTAATGTGAAT
>UCOK01008834.1:0-19317 GCA_900474325.1 Synergus umbraculus
ATAGTATTTATTATTTACATTAATATCACATTTAAAATATTTTACTGCTGAAAAAACAGAACCTCAAAATCTACGTATATAAGAATCGCGCGAAATATTCAAATCATTAAAATAACCAATTTCTTGAATTTAATTCAATTTGCAGATCCAAATAGAAATAAATGAATATTTTAATTTATTCTATTATAATATAATCCTAATATTAACATTAATAATATATATAATAGTATTAATATTAATATTCTCCACCTGAAGAACCTAACCTCAACATCAAAACGCATCGAAATATTCAAATCGAAATTTCTTCATATTTCCTTCATATGTGAATCTAGGAGATATAAATAGCATAGACCGCCCGAAGTTTTCCGAAGGCAATCGTACATCTTCGGGTTTTCAAACTCAGAAGAGGAGAATTTGCTGCGCGCGCAATCATTACGATCTCCTACTTATTTCACACGGACATAGACCTTTCATTGTGTCAAGTTCGTCTCGTTTCAAATCTGAGAGCACTGGGCTCCGCCTCCCGAAAGGAAAGAAAAACAATTTCAAAAGAATTTATTTTATTAAGATATTTAATTTACGAGCCGCAGAATAATGTCTTACATTGTTTATATATTTATCTCATTTTATTTAATTTCGTGATTGTTTATGTGTACAACACAATTGTTAAAATCCATTTTGTTAACTTTTGGAGGTATTGTAAGTGTTTAAGATGAGGACCTTACAATAATTTTTTCTCGAGTTTCATTTCCGCTGTCAATTGTTTCATGAGTTACAGAAGTTAAAGTTTCACATTTTGTCGTTTCTGGAAAATTTAACGCGCACGTCAAAACGTTACTAATTTTAGTTTTATTGAAAACCGAATCTTGGACGTATTTTAAATTCTCGAGAACTTAAATCCAGGTTATATGACCGAGAATATGACAGAATTTATGAGAATTGAAAAGAATTTAAGAAATTATGATTTTTAGAAAAATTTTTATTGTTTACATTATTTACATAGTTAAATTTTAGTCATTTATTAGGCATATTTAGGAATGTAAAATATGCAAAACAACAGCTTACTAGTTAACTAAAGACACAAAATTCATCTTATAATAAACGTCACTTTATAGGTTATGTTAGACGCTAACATAACCGATGCTCTGCATACATTTGTGACAGTTTTTTCATTTACAACTTGTGTAAAGCTCATTAAGAAGTAATAGACATACAAAAAACAATTTATTACACTTTATCGGTTAATTAATCAATAATTATCTCCCTTGTCATAAAAATCTCTAAAATCATAAGTTCTCATAAATTCTTAGAGAATTTAAGTCTCGGTTATATTCTCATTATCGTTACCGTTCTCGAAGTAATATAACCGACTAAGAACTCTAATGCTAACACTGTGTATTTATTCCCAGCTGATTTTTCGTGGCGCAACCAGTCGCACCGTGCTTAGTTTGTGGCGTTTTTGGGAACTACATAAAGTGGAAGGGTAAAAGAAAACGGTAGGTATAGATTGGTCCATATTTTCAGTTGGCCATAATCTCAATTGGCCACAAAGTCACTAAATTCGAAAAGTCCTGTGTAGGTGGAAACTAGATGGCAATGCGCATTAGAAAAAATCTTAACGAAACTAACCAATTAAAACGCTGCCATTTTCGCCAACCTAACTCCCTTCTAGTCTTTACTTTAAGAATGTTTTTAAAATTTAGTAACTTATGGTAACTTTTAGTGATTTTATGGCCAATTGAAATTATGGTCAACTGGAACTATGGACCAATCTATACCTACCAAAGAAAACATACACAATGAAACCTCTATATGTTTGTATGAAAAAAGTAGGAGGCCGAGTGATTGCGCGCGACCAACTTATCCTTTTCTAAATTTGAAATCTCGAAGATGTACGATTGCCGGTCGGAAAACATCGAGCGGTCTATCTATTCATATCTTCTTTATTCACATTTGACATAAAATCAAGAAATTGTCGATTTTAATATTTCCATGCATGGATTTTGAGGTTAAGTTTCTTCAGGAATAAAATATTTTAAATGTGATATTAATATAAATAATAAATACTATTATCTATCTATATTATAAAAAGATCTCGCCGCCGCTGCCGCTGTGTCAGGAATTGAGAGAGGGGTCCCGCTTCCTTTTGGGGAACACGTGATCCCAAAGAGGGAACGGGACCCACCATGAGGTCACGTGACCCCCAAGAGGAAACGGGACGCCTCATGAGGTCACGTGACCCCCAGAGAAAACGGGATCCCTCATGAGGTTATGACGTGACTCCTCTCGATCATGTGATCAAGGACGTCACGTGACCCCTCTCGATCACGTGACCCATATATATCATGTGACCCCATCTCAATCATGTGACCTCATGAAGGGATCCTAATGGGGTTTAGGTATGGTTTAGGGTTAGGTTAATGTCTCAACCCCATAGGACCCCACAAGACCACTATTAGACTACAATAAAACCCTGTAAGACCCCAATAGGACCAAATTAGGTTAGGTTAGGTATAGGGTTATGTTAGGTAAAGTTTAGGGTTAGGTTAGATTAGGTAAGGTTAGGTTAGGCAAGGGTTAGGTTAGGTCCTTCTCCATGACAACCGATCATGTGACCCCATAACGACATTGGGGTCCTATAAGACCCCAATAGGACCAAATTAGGTTAGGTTAGGCATAGGGTTATGTTAGGGTTAGGTTCGAAAAATTTTAGGGTTAGGTTAGGCAAGGGTTAGATTAGGTCCTTCTCCATGGCATCCGATCATGTGACCCCATAACGACACGCCCCTTTAGACTCCCATGATCACGTGACCCTGGTGACACCACGTTCCTTTTGAATCATTGGTTGGATTGGGTTAGGATAGGTTAGGTAAGGTTTAAGGTTAGGTAAGGTATTGGGTTAGTTTAGGGTTAGGTAAAGTTTAGGGTTAGGTTAGATTAGGTAAGGTTTAAGGTCAGGTTAGGATAGGTAAGGCTTAGGTTAGGTCCACCTCCATAGCAACCGATCATGATGTGACCCCGTAACGACACGCCCCTTTTGATCCCCGTGATAACGTGACCCTGATGAAACCACGCCCCTTTTGACCCAATTGATCAAGTGACCGCTCTTAATTTCACTGCTGCCGCTGTATCAAGAATCTCATTAGAACACCATATGACCAAAATGAAACCACATACAGCCCTAAAAAGATAACAATTCCATAAGACCCCAAAAGATTACCATAACATCCCATAAAACCTAAATAAGAAATCCCTGAATATTTCAAAGGATTAGGTTAGGTTAAGGTAGGGTCTCAACCCCATAGGACCAAAGAGACTACTATAAGACTACCATAAAACCCCATAAGACCAAATAGGATCCCATATGACCTCAAAAGGACCCAATAAAAATAACATAAAATTCCCATAAAACGTTCATTAAAATCTCATAAGACTCATATAAGATTCCATAAGGTTTAGGTAAAGTTAAGGTTCAGGTTAGGGTTCTGATCCCCATAGGACTCCATAAGACCACTAAAAGACTACCATAAAACGCCTGTAAGACCTCAATAAAACGGTCATAAATCAAAGAATTCATCAAAATTCTGATGGTGGGTAGGCACGCGAAGCGCGCAGGGGGACAAGGCCCCCCTTGTATACAATAATTAGTGTTAAGGGGTTATTCTACTTTATACGCTTAAAAAAAGAGCTATTTTTCATCATTTTTTTGAGTATATCAAGAAAGTTATGGACATAAATATTTTTAGGTATGATAAAACATGTCTTAAAATACGTAAAAAAAATTCTTTTTTATTTATTTTATTGCATTGTTATTGTTTTAAACGCGTTTTTCTCAAAACATCGTTTTTAAAACGGTACCAAGGATTTTATGCAGACTATTCGACCGATCCTTATAAAATTTAAACCACACATTCTACACATATTGAACTAGGTCTGTTGCCTATAATATATTAAAAAATAACATTTTTACTAATTTTTTAAACAAAAAAACAGTGAAAAAAATGCATTTTTTTTAATTTTTGTCCGCCATTTTGTTATTTTTTCATAAATATTAATTATTATACGCAACAGACCTAGTTTTAGTAATACTGAAGCAAACCCACTTTGGTTTTTTTTTTTCAGCTAGCCGTTACCGTGATATCCCTGGTACCGTTTACCCTTTTGATTTTGAAAAGCCTTCGCACAATCATTATTTTTAATATAAACATTGAATAAAGTTAATAACAAAAAATTTTTTATGTAGTTTAATACATGTTTTATCATACATAAAAATATTTATTTCCATATCGTTCATGATATACTCAAAAAAAATGTTCAAAAATAGCACTTTTCTTCAGCTTATAAAGTAGAATAACCCCTTAATATTATATAATTTATACCATTGATTCGCGCGCCTACCCCACAGTTCAACTAATGTTTGACTTCTCATTCTGTTTTATTATTTCTATAATTGATATTATTATTTAATTAATAATTAAATAATTTATTAATTAAAACAGAATGAATTATTTTTTGTTGATTTTTTGCCAACTTCATTGAATGTATATTTTATATTATATTAATTAAGTAAATTAAATTTCGATTGAAAATGGCCAATCTTCGAAAAAATTCTTAAAATTCGGATTCTAATCAAAGGAAACAGATTAAGGCTGATGGAATTTGAAAATTTCTCATGTAGAAAAACTCAGATTCCAGGGGCGCAACAATAACGGGGTGAAGACACCCAGACAGTAATTCGAGTATACCTACTTGTAATATGCATGGATGTCGAAATTATTAGAAGGATAATACAATTTCAGAATAAACGCACTTTTTGAGGGGTTTTAATCTGTTCTTTTTTTTTTTTTTTATTGATTTTTAATCTGTAGGGTGGCTTGCGACACCCACTATTTTGAGATGCTTGTTGCGCGTCTGTCTAATTCTGTCAACTCTTCATGTGGTGTAGAATTTTTCCAGCCAAAGGCAAAAGAGGGAAAATTTATAGGTTTTAGATAGAAAAAAATAGAGAAAAGAATTGAAGAATGGGTGCTTGATGATAAGTTTGTCGAATACTCACTTTTATAGTCCCAAAATCGCGTTTAATTATTTCCTGTCAGAAACGGCGGACATTTTGACTTCCATGATGGAAGAAAGTAAATATTGATTCCTGCTAGAGATATTTTGCAATTGACTGTAATCTGGCGCGCGATTCAAAATCGAATTAAATTGACCAATGGGAGAATTTCTCTAGCAGGAAGCCAACACGTATTGCGCGCGCAGGGTGCCACTATCGCAGCTGTCAATATTTAGTTTCTTTCATCATGGAAGTCAAAATGTCCGCCGTTTCTGACAGGAAATAATTAAACGCTATTTTTGGACTATAAAAGTGAGTATTCGACAAACTTATCATCAAGCTCCCCTTATTCATTTCTTCTCTCTATTTTTTTCTATCCAAAACCTATAAATTTTCCCTCTTTTGCCTTTGGCTGGTAAAATTCAAGTCCACGTGATAGCTTTATTTCTTTCCACAGATTTTGACAGTTTTTGACAGTTTGTTGACAGTTTTTACTTTCAGATTCCATCGCCCTTAAATCTAATCATAACCTTGATCTTCCTTTTACCACTAAAAATTTTTTAAAAGAAAAAATTAATATTGGAAAAATTTGTGTAAACATATTTCCTTATTTTTCCATAACATCATATATTTATATTATATTCCTTATATATATTATAGATCAATAGTTGCATATGTCGAACATATGCAACAACTTAAAACCTTTTTAGCAAAAGACGGTTCAGGAAAGGAGTTGGAATTATTTAAATTTATTTTGAATAATAACGACGACTGTAGACTATCCTGCTTAGCGTGGAATAAAAATGCCTCTAACTTTTCATAAAAAATTGAACAAAATCAAGTGAGCTTTATTTAATATATTAATGAATAGCATTTCTTTTAAATCACTAAAAATCTTTTTAAAATTTTATATAGTCCAAAGCTTACATTTCGCAGGAATTTTCTAAATTAAAGTTATCTCTCAATCGTCAAACCCATTATAATATAATATATATTACCCCAAAATATATTAAACTTACTAATATTTTAGAAACTTTTAATTCAAAACATGACGGCGAACCCAATTTCGAATTATAATGATGGAAATCTACCTTATGAGTTACTTTTATCTTATAATACCAAAATAACCAAAATTGGATTGTTTGATATAGAACAAATTCAAGGAGAAGTCAAAAACATTTAATTTAAAAAATAAACTGTTCTTTCAACTTCAAGACTCATAAGTATAATTAATTAATTAAAATTGATTAAATTGATTTTATTTTAAACATTGATTTTATATAAATTTCTCAAACAGAAATTCAAGGGTTTTTGAGAGATGAATTAATTTCTCAGCATACAAATTCAAATCAATATTTAGGCAGTATTACAAATGGAGAGCATAAATTCATTGTTAATGTTTTAAACATGGCACCAAATTTTAAAGTAACTCAAAGACAAAAAATTGAAATACTTGGAAGTTTATATGATAATGGTAAAATAATTTAAAAATTATTTTTAATTATAGAATATCTTTAATTATTGTTTCTTTCAATATATTTTGCTTTATTTTAGACAATTTCAGGATTGGTATAAACGTTCAAAACTCCAGTCATATTACGATCATTAAGGAAGAATCAATGGATTTAAGTCTTATACTTTTAGGAGGACAACTTATTTGTCGTCCTACTTCAACTCCAAGTTAAAATTTTTAATATTAAAATGAATTTACTATACCTAATTTTAAAGTACATGTATGAACCAATTAATACAATTTGTTTACAGTTTGAGATGCTATATTGGTTACTTTCACGTAGTGCATCTTGGAAACTATTTCATTGAAATTATTTCCTTTAAATTAATAATTAATTATTTAATTATTCAGTTTATAAATGTAATAATTTTAATTTCATTGAAATTGGCTAAAGTCCAATGATCTTTTTGATATATAATATCTTTTTTTATATCTTTTAAATCTTTTTCAGAAGGGTGTATAGTTTTGTGTCCCTTTAGTGATAGGGGTCAAGAATCAAAGAAGAGGGTATCAATCACGGTTTCACATGATCAAGAGGAGTCAATAAGAGCGTATCGTCATAGGGCCACTTTATCGTCTAGGCCAAGGGGGTCACGTGACCCCATGAGGGGATGGATTCTTACCTATATATATATGGGTCACGTGATCGAGAGGAGTCACGTCATGACCTCATGAGGGGACTTGGCATTTCGATTTTTGATTAGAGGAAAATATCGGCGTAATTCAATAATTTTACCTTGTGTATTTACCGATGTGACTCACACACACATTGACAGCAATGGACAAAATGTCCGGCGTCGTTGAATACACCAAGTAAAATTATTGAATTACGCCGATATTTTCCTCTAATTAAAAGTCGAAACACCAAGTCCCCTAAGTTTGAGCCTGCTTTCCCTTCAGGACTTGAAAAAACTTTTAAAAAGTCCTTCATGTGGCCTCAAAAGTCGACGAAATTTGCCCTGCAGGTTAGAGTGTACTCTCAAAGTTTACCATTTTTTCGACATTCCTGCAACAGCCTTAATAATAAGCGATTGGGTTGAAGTTTCAGACGAACATTGTTTTTAATTTTTTTTACATTTATAAGATTAAGAATATCAAAAAAAAAGTTTTCAAAACTATTATATTTTTTATTAGCAAAAATTTAATTTATTTTAAAAGATTTCAAGTAAATTGAAGGAATTTCAAAGATTTTTATAGAGACTTCAAGTGATATTAGGGAATTTTAAGATATTTTAAGGTATTTCATTTTGTTGTAAGGATTTTCATTTTGTTAAAAGATTTTTAAGAGTTCGAAAAAGATATGATAAAGGTATTCAACAGATTTCATAAAAACATTTTAAGTGATTTTATTAAATTACAAGGAACTTTGAATATTTCTAACGATTTCAAGACATTTATTAGAATGACATAGAAGGATTTTAAGTGATTTTATGGAATTTTAAAATTTAACAAGATTTAAATCTGGTTTGAACTCTTGTAAATCCGTAGAATTAAATGTAAAGATTTTTTGAAATTCTTGAAATTGTTAACTAGCTGTGTAGTTGTATCAACTTTTGTGCTCATTCAATCAGCACTTTGCTTCCTCATAGAGGAAGCATTAAGCTTCGATATTTCCAGTTATATTTGAAAAATTCATTTTAAAAAAATTAATGAAGCATTAATTTTTTATTTTTTAATCAAATACATTAATCATATAGATTAATCGATTCGTCTCGACATAAGGTATCTTCATTTTCCTTACGTCAACTCGACATTTTGATTATTTGAAAACATAGAGCGAAAAATTAACTTTCAAAATTATAAATAAACATAACTTCCTTATATTTAATGAAATGCATTAATCATATAGGTCAATCGATTCGTCTCGAGGAAAGGAATATTCATTACCCATACACTAGCTTTAAATTTTCAATATTTGAGAAGTTATAGTGGAAAAATGAATTTTACGAAAATTATAAAAGTACATAAAACTTTTAAAATTAAATATTTTGTGAAACCCTTAAAAGAAATTCAACTAGGTATATAGTTGAATAACTATGCAAAATTTCATCAATTTATCTCTACGCGTTTTCAAGATATTTCAGGATCGTGACATGCATATATACATCCATACACACATACACACACACATACATCCGGACAATTCTTCAGGACATCATACTCGATATATTGCCCTTGAAATATGTTCAAAAAAACCTTCTTTAGGAAATTGGATTTTGTCACCACTACAAAGCTTCCTCTATGAGGAAGCAGAAATATTCCGAAGTTCCTTTTAATTCATTAAAATCACTTAAAATGTCTTGAAATTTTATGAAATCTGTAGAAATCTCTCAAATATCTTATAAATTATAATATTTATTGTTTATATTAATATCGTATTTAAAATATTTTACTAAAAAAACAGTACGTCTCGTTTCCAATATGGGACCGGTCGAACTTCGAAGTAGTTCGCGGTACGATCCGCCAAGAGGGCGCGCTTATCAATCCCTTCTTCTCACATTCTCTTTTTCAATAGGTTTAGCAATCTACCAACTCATCTCTGTCCGTAGGCAACACTTTCGTCTTACAGATTTGTAGGAACGAGGTGTTGCCTACGAATATGGCGTTAAGCCATCTGTAAGTCCTCTCTTCTATGTTTCGTCCCAGGTCCGTTCACTGGACTCATCAGTAAGGCAGTGTGAACGGACCTTACCTTAGACTCATGGAATTGAGAGATTTTTCAGCTGCCGGGAATCGAACCCAGGCCGTCTAGCTTCTCAGCGTCGAACATTGATGGCATCTTCACACCTTTTGTATTACGGTCAACGACCAAAGAAAATACATAAAAGTAACAGAGATAGAGAATGAAAAATTGGACAAAAAGAACCCTCTATCTCTTTCACTCCCATGTGCGTTATTATAAATACAAAAGGTGTGAAAGCGCCATTGACGCTGAGCCATGCTATATAGACGATGGTAATGGAAGGGGGAACATAGCCATTCTGCAGGCTGGCTAGTCCCCACAGATTTAGTACACCCTGCGCCATATCTATCACCTTAGATTATCGGTCGTCGGATAATTGTCTTGTAAGTTGTCACTTAGGTAAAATCAATTAATTTAAGCCTGTTTCCGTGTACGTCACTAGGCCCAAAGAGAAAAGCTATTCTGCTATGCACCTGCTGGAAGTTAAACGAATTCATACGGATATAAATTTGTTATATCCGTTTGAATGTAAACTTTGCATGCTTTTCAATCATGTTCTATCCTTTGTTAGATTTTTAAATTTTTATCCACTTGAATTTTTTTCCATTGTTTATCCATTTATTTTTTACAGAGAGGAAGTGTACCTCACTTAACGAAGGATGTTTTAAAAATGTTAACGCCGAAACAGCAACTTTTGTCGATCTCACTGCCTTCATTAATCGCTATGGCTGATATACTTAAGCAATTCGACTCTTTCACTGAATTTGTTAATGTGCAGGTAATAATAATACCATTTCGAAAAAAATAAAACAGTCAATATGTATCCTGAAGAAAGATTTGTTCAAAATTTACAATCCGAGTGAATCCGATGTTTATCCGGATCGGATTGAATAGAATAATTATTTTTCATTCACTCAGATACAGGCTTTTCAGTTCGATACTTGCATCAGGGTACAAAATAATGATACTATCAAAATTCACAGGAACACCTTACATTTCTTACTATACAAGATCCAGCAGTAAATACCAATCCAGGTTTTCAAAGGAACGATTCCATTGCAGTTTGGTCCCGACAAGGAAGGCACACCCTAAGTTCAGAAAGTTATATGGACTTAGTTGAAACAATAAAACCAGATATCTATCTTGCTCTGTGCGATGGAGACACTGACCTTAAAAGCACACCAAAGCGAGCAAAAAAGGCTGTATATCGTAGTAGAATCTTTCTGGAAACGTGTTTAAGTAGGCATAATTCTTCAGAAATATTAAAGACTACTGGAATTCTAGGAGCTGTAGAAGGCGGTTACGATATCGATGCGAGAGAAAGTTCAATAGAATATTTAAAGGAAAAACCTCTGCTTGGATTTGTCATTGATGGATTGCACAGAAACGGCCCCGAAGTTGCGAATATCAGTTTCCAAGACATAAAAAAGATTGTGCAACACACTATTGTAAGTAGTCATTTGAGTGCCCAGAAAAAGCTTGATTTTTCGATTCTAGCATAAAAAAGAGGTTACGATTATATTAAAAATGCTAATTAGCTAATTATTAACAGAAAAACTACGAGTAGATTATTGCGTTGTAAATTTATTTTTTCTCTCAGTCGACATATTGAATGCATAGGGTACATCGCCCAAAACGGGTAGGCATCCGTATGCTGCTGCGTTGCGCGCATACGCTGATGTATATGTGCGTCGTGAGTACCCGAACCCTCCCGAGTTTCAATCAGTACTAAAGGTTCACCAGCTTAGCAAAATGGCGTAACGAGACACGAAATCAAATAATTGGGGAATTTGTTTAAAAAAACTGAAGATAGGTCATTTGTGACTAGTCGAAAACCAGCTTATTATTTTTATTGACAATATTACTACATTATTTAGATACTATCCAACTATAAAATTTCATGGTAATTCCGGGTTTTTTTATTTCTCTATTTGAGGTTATCGTTCTTCCAGTAAAAATGTGCTTTCGGGCAAAGCGGGTATCTGCCGAGATAATATTTTAAATATTAAGATGAGTATAACTTAAAAGGTTCTTTTTTTTATAATGACAGTTAACTAGTTTGACAATTTCATTGTTTATAATTTTATATTTAATTAACAAATGCGCCAAATCGAAATAACTTAATGTGATTATCATTAATTTCATTAAAACCTTTAATAAGGTTGATAAAATAAATCAAAAATAGTTCTATGAAGGTCATTTTTAACGATAATTATAAATAGAATTGAAGTTTCAATAGTAATCCTTAAGGAAATTACTATATGCTCAGATTTGTCAAGTTTATTGTACTTACCCGCTTTACCCGAACGACTTACTCGCTTTAGGCCCCCTAAAGGTTTTTTAAGTATTTTTAATTTTTGAAAATAAACAGTTAATATGAATAAATTAACGTCATACTGGTTTTTTGCTTTAAAGTTTAAGATCTCTTCTAGAAAATAAACCTATTAATTAAATTAACCTACCCGCTTTAGGCCACTCTCCCCTAATTATCTCTCCTGTCTTATTGGGAAAAGACAGTTGTACAATCTGGTGCCTCAATTATGAAATCGGAAAAATCTCATAAATTTAAGAGGCGGTTTTCTAAAATATACAGGTTTTACATGTTTACAATGTTAAAGAAGATTAATTGTTTCTTTGTCTTTAATAATAATCTAAAATCTGGCAAATATATTATTTATTAGTTTGAAAAGAATGTTCAGTTAATTAGAAATAAAATAAAAAGTTATCATCTTTATACAATATTTGCACGCTACGCTATTAGGGAGCTCGCTGTATCTGAGGGACCCGAAGAGGCGTCTTTCTTTTTGCTCTTTGATTCCTCTTATCCCGAATGCGAATCAGCAAGTGCCGGAAAAAGTACAATCGAAATGACATCAATGGGAATTTCAGTGTAGTTGAAATTATCGAAATGAAAATTTAAAAAACGTTAAAGTCGGGATGCCACCCAAAAAAGATTTCACTAATCTCCAAATTTTTACAAAATTCTATTTTATAAAATACAAAAATCAGGATTTGTTTGGGCACCCCAGTATTTATCATCTAAATTTCAGTTAAAATATTGAATTCTAGAAAATGAAAAAATTAGAATAATAAATCAAACTGATTTCTACGGGCCCCGTATGAAAATTTAAAACTGCTTTCTGTAATTACTTTCCAGAATTTGTTACCTAGAGAGAAATTGCGAGTGTCAATGGGAAGCTGGAATCCAGTAACAGTATTAGAGTTGATTGATTTAGGAGTTGATGTGTTTGATTCCTCGTATGCTTATTCACTCACAGAGCAGTCGAAAGCTTTCACTTTTACGTGTGATTACAATTCTATGCAGAATAATATCAAGCAGCCCGAAATATCACTCAACGAAAAACGGTAATTAAATATTCGCAGACTTCGCAAATTTCCTATATCCTACATTTTTTTTACCTTTTCTACTTTCTTTTATTTTTTTTACATAAATACGAACTGAATTGGTTCAGTATGTTTTCCGGTTGAAAATTTAAATATCGTATTTTCTATGAAGGGCCTTTAAGGAACACCTTCAAGGGTCCCCAATAGAATCACAACAAGGGCCCTTCTACAACCTTTTCTAGTCTGATTATATAATCAGGACAAAACCATTCAAAAAATGTTTTAAAAAAGAATTGGATTTGAGAAAAAGGAACTAAAAGAATTTCGCAATTGATGTATAAATGTACGATTTATTACAAAGATTTGTTGTTTGAACAAATTCAGAAATATAAAAAAGACGATATTCTTTCATTCTAAATGAATAAATTTTAAATAGGGTATCATTGTATAAACTACATATAAATAATTTGCATTATATAGTACTTTTTTTCTTATTTAATGGAATACAAAAAATCTACTCCGTGGGCACATTCTCATCATGGTGCCGTCCTATGGCAGCAAAAAACGCAAAATAGAAAGCAGAAAATCGTAAGAGTGAAAGAGACATATAGGGTCACTCTCTCTTTCACTCTTATGATTTTCTGCTTTCTGCTTTGCGTTTTCTGGTGCCATAGGACGGCACCCTCAAACGTTGCGCGCTTATCCTCTCCTCCTCTTTACCCCTGCTATATGTACTTTCATGATATTTACATTATTTTTAAATGAAGATGAAAACTTCCTTAAGGTTCTATCAACCTTAAGGAACACATTCTCATTAGGACACTCGCGCTCTATATTTTATTTAAACTTCATTCATACTTCGCACTTCGCGTTCGGCTCTGTTTAACAATATTTTTCCCTTATGTATAACTTTTCCCTATGTTAGAGATCCTTAAGGTAGAGTTGAAACGCGTGCACAGAATTGAGTACCATGGTACTCAATTCTGATCGGTACCGCTAAATCGGAAATCGCTATTCGAATATTGGCGGGATTTTCAAATTAAATTTTAGGATTTTCAAATCATTTTTAGGCATATATATTATAGAAATTTTAATAAATAATATTGGTTAAGGGCATGTGTTACTTACCATATGAGCAAGTTTTTAAACCCGGGTTGTTTTCTACAATTTTTACATTTTCAAAAAAATTATAGTCAACATCCGTCAAGAACGTGATCACGGACGGATGTTGACTATAATTTTTTTGAAAATGTAAAAATTGTAGATAACAACCCGGGTTTAAAAACTTGCTCATATGGTAAGTAACACATGCCCTTAAACAAATATATTTTACAGGTTTGTTAGAAGCAAAGCTTCGGTTCTAAAAGGTTACAAATATAAATAAAGTAAAAATAAATTGTAGATTTAATAAATTGTTGATTTAAATGATGAAATTTCATAAATTCATATTCTGAAAATATTTGAAAAATAATTTTTAAGAAACATACATAAAATTTTTGTAAAGAAATATACATACATTTTTTGTAAGAAACATAAATGCACTTTTTTAAGATACATAAATAACATTTTTAATAAATAACACGTTTCCTCGCTTGTTGACACGCTAAACATGAATTGTACATAATTATGAAAAATTTCGAACTTTTCACGCCCCAGTGAAATATCAAGTTCTGGTACAGCGGCGAGCAATGAAGGGGGAAACATGTCTCAACTCTACGCAAAAATAAAATCACTAATGTATCAAAGCGGTTTGATCACCATATGTCTAAGCTTGGTTCATAACGCTGTATATATGACAAAATAGACCAGCACTTATTCCTGTAGCCATTTATTGACAAACAGCGAGAACTTAGTTGCGCATTTAAATTCTACTAAATGATCCGACATAAATTCTGTATTTGAACCAATTTAGGTATGCCGATGATTTTTCCCCAATCAGGGCTGACTGTACCTGCACAACCTGCAAACACCACACGAAAGCATATATTCATCACTTGTGTCAAACCAAAGAATTACTCGCTCTAGTACTTTTAATGATGTGAGTACTTTCATGATCACATTTAATAATAGTTTAGTTCCCGTAAACGTCATTTAATTTTTCTTGGGTGCTTTTCAATTTCAGACACAACTTGCACCATTACATGGAGTTTTTTGAAGCGATTCACAGGAACTTAACAAACGGAACCTTCCCAACATTTAAAAAAAATATTGTCAGCCAGTATTTATCAAATTATCATAATCCCTGATGATTTTCAGAGATACTGTTCTACAGAAGATTGGAAAAATATCAACAATGTTTAACTACTGCTATTAGGAACAATAAAGAAATTTTCTTATAACTTTACTTTCATTTTCTTTGTGGTGTTGATTAAGTGTGTGTGAGAGAGAGTGTAAATTTTTAGGTTTGGATTTTAATAGTAAAAAGTTTACGATTGAATTGCCAAAAGAAAAGAAGGAAACGATTTTCAATTTAAAAAGAAATGCTGTATAAGAGATCTTGCTCAATGCATTGGAGTTTTGGTGTCAGGACGTCAAAAGTATCTCGCTTTGCGAAAAACGAGAGGTAATTTTGAAGGTTCAATGCAAATATCAGCTGATATGAAGGTAGAACTAGAGTGGTGGTCTGCAAAAATCTTTTATCTAAATAACATTATTAGAGTTTAAAATTTTTGACCGGACAAGAACAAAAATGACAAACATGTATTATCGTGTCGTGAAGAAGACGGAGTCATCGACAAGTGCAATCTTTTTGGGAATAAGTCGCATCAGACAGAGGCATGCTCGGGCTTTTTAAAATTATCGTTAGATAAGCGTTAGAAATGTGTGAGAAAAAAGAGGATGCGTTTTGGATGCTTATCTTCTCAGCATAATATTTGACAAGGTGAACAGTAGATATACTATATTTATAATTTATATTTGTTTATTGTAACATGGCTGTTACTTTGGTTGCCTGAGTGCAGGCTGGGGGGCGGGGCCCGAACCGGTGAGCAGCGATGCTGTGAATCGTCGTTCGGCCAACACGCTCTCTTTCTCTTCGGATGAGCTGGCGAGCTCACGGCGACAGCTCAGCTGTTAAGCATAATTGGAACGGTGTTCTCTGGTGTTTTTTCGTTGGAACGATCTCTGTATCTTTTGGGATTTTGGCCGGAGACACGGTAAATAAAGTTGTTAATTAATTGTTAATTCCGGCATTGATTATTCTCGCCCCCACATGGCAGTTCCTGTCCCTTTTCCTCCCTTTTTTGCATAATCCACTAAGATTATATTTATCCTCAAAAATTGCCTGGGGGAGGAAAAAATTAGTGAAAATTTAAAGTGCAAGAGTCGTTGTTGGAGAAAATAGCATGGTTTTTGTGAATCTTGATTTCCCGCGGTGTGTCTTTCGCTTTTCAGAAATATATGGAAGTGAAAAGCAAAGTGCAACCTTCCAAGGATAGTTTCTGCTTGTCTCTGGTGAAGTAAAAATAGAAAAGAAACCCAAAAAGGGGTTAGAATTTTGCGAAGTGAATTCTAGGAATTAGTGAGAACCGTAAAAAGATTATAGTTTCGCGTTGCTCGGGCAGGAAAGCGAGAATTCGAAACAAAAGAGTAAATCGGAAAAGTAATAAAAAACAGCGGTGAAACAAGTGCAAAGTGATTAGAAAAAAAACCCAAAAAGGGTTGAAATTTGTTAAAAGCGAAATTGGAATAAAGTGAAAAGTGACATGAAGTAAGTGTAATAGAAATTTTGAAATCGGTGAAAGTAGCAACGGTCAGGGGAAATTTATGACAGATGAAGCGAGGAACCCAGTTGAAAATTCCTGTATAGGTTATATGTATGGTTTCCTGTATAGGAACCTGTAAATGTTCTTATGAGGGTTCAAATGAAGGATTTCTAACAAGATCCCTATGCAGTTTCCTTTACGCTTTTTATTCACAAAGTTTCGTGTATGGGATCCTTTTCAGGATCCCGTGAGATTTACTAAATATAAGTAATCTTCTGGTATATAGGTTCCTGTAAAAGAACCTCTGAAGGTTCCTGCACAGTTTCGTTCTGTTAGTTATTTCTAGTTTCCTCTGTAGGATCCTCAATCAACCCTTATTCTGCACAAAAGACCATGTATAGGTTTCCTATGCAGGATCCTCAATCAACTCTTATTCTGGACAAAAGACTATGTATGAGTTCCTGTACGAAGACCTATGAAGGATCCTTTGCAGTTTCCTTTACGATAGTTTTATTCTCAGTTTCCTATATAGGATCCTGTGAAATTTACTAAATATAAATGCAAAGGTTTCTGCAGATGAACATGTACTTTCAAACAAACTAAACTGAGAATTTCCTGTTTAGGGTCCTTTGCTGTTTCCTTTGCGATTTTTATTCACAAAGTTTCCTGTATGTGATCCTTTTTAGAATTCTGTGAAATTTACTAAATAGAAATAACTCCTGTTATATAGGTTCCTGTAAAAGAACCTCTGAAGGTGCCTGAACAATTTCGTTGGTTTGAAAGTGCACATGTTCCTCCGCAGGAATCTTTGTATTTATATTTAGTTAATTTCACAGGATCCTATATAGGAAACTGAGAATAAAACAATCGAGAAGGAGACTGCAAAAGATCCTTCATAGGGAACTGTAGAAATAACTAACAAGAACGAAACTATGCAGGAACCTTCAGGGGTTCTTATACAGAAATCTGTATAAAGGAGTACTTTATGTTTAGTAAATTTCACAATTTCCTGTGTAGGAACCTTTTCAGATTCCTCAACCCTTAATTCTGCACAAAAGATCCTGCATGGGTTCGAAGATATTTTCATCCAATCAACCATCTGAAATTCATCATTTTAGTTCCGAAAATGCCCGTTTGTACTGTTTGAGCGTAAGTGATGCACTCACAGATGGTTGGCCTCCATCTTTGTCATATTTCTGACATGTCAAGTGATATCAAAAAAGTTCCTGACGCGCCAAATTTTTATGTCGCAAAGTTTCTTTTAGAGTTTGAAAGTTTATATTGTGGAAGGACTCTGCAGAACGTTTTTTTTTATTTAGTGATGGTGTTGTGTCTATAAAATAGTGAAAAGTGGAGTGACTTTGAAAATCGTCATCTCTTCTCGCGATTTGTCTGCTCGGCATGCATTTCTCCGTTTCAGAAAATGAATATTTGTAGTCAAAATATGCATTTTCTGAAGAAAAGCGCGATGCTTTTTTTATAAGATGCACTCTAGGATTTCGTCAGACCCGAAATATTTGGTGAGTTTATTTTATTTATCCCGAAATCTACTCTTTAAATTAAATACGAAGGCAGGGCCGTCTTTATTATTGGGAGCACCCAAAACATTTTCTAAGTTCCCATTATCTAACGTCCTTAAATACGCCGACAAATGCAGAGGTTCCTCTAGAAAATAAAGGGTTTAGTTCGCGAGGTAGGGGCTTTTCGCGAAATGGAACCTCAGAGGTAGGAAACCGGTTTACTTTAAATGATGAAGACTTCGAGCGCTAAGAAACAGGGAAGATAGATTCGCTAGCACAAAACGTTAAACACTCGAATGGGACTATTCGGGACTCCCAAACCTAAACGAAAGGAGAGCACTAGGTGCTATTCCCAAGACTCTAACTCCAAAAAAAACTCAAACTCTGACAGATACTCAGAGACCGATAGAGAGAGACTCTGACAAATCAAGACAGGAGAAAGGCTTGAACTCTAACACCAACAAAGACACTGTAACAGACAGTCCAGAGAAAATTTACTCCAAACTAAGACAGACTGGTAGACTGACGAGTACTTAAGGGCATGTATTACTTACCCGATCCCTACCTTACCGACATTTTTTTCTCTGTAACGCTACGTCTACATTTATTAAGATACCACGTTGAAAATTTCTATATTTGAAGCTAAAGCCTTACGGTACGTTTATCTGGTCCTAAATATTGACATTTAAGAAAAAATTTTTCAAAAAAATTTGTTTTATTTTTACAAAAATTTAAGACCAGGCAAACATACTTTAGCATATTTTCTTTAATTTTATAAATTTGCAATTTGATATCCTATTACAAAAAGATGATGAGGTCGAAGTCGAAAATACCTAACGCCCTTTCCGGCAATCTTATTCGTTGGGTAGGTATACAATCGAACAAAATGTCGATTGACCAAGAATCCATTTGGCCAAAAAGTGGTATAATTTGTGCTGGTGAGAAAAAGTGTTATGAAGACGGTGCGTGAGTAAAATGTGACTGATTATAGATATGCCTAACTTTTTAATTATGAAAAAGTGACATTTTGTAATGCTCCTCATTTTTAGGTTATAAATATATTTATTTTGGAGGAATTGTACAAATAATTGTTAAAAAGTGATATTAAAATTAAAATTGTAAAGTACAATTGTCAAAAGTAATCATATACAATACTTAAGTTAAATTATATTAACAATTATGAAACATTCACATATTTTGGAGTATTGTATATGATTACTTTTGACAATTGTACTTTACAATTTTAATTTTAATATCACTTTTTAACAATTATTTGTACAATTCCTCCCAAATAAATATATTTATAACCTAAAAATGAGGAGCATTACAAAATGTCATTTTTTCATAATTAAAAGGTGTTAAACAGAATTATGCTCAATAATTTTTTTTCAGCACGCAAGCTTCACACATTAACTAATTTTTAATAATAATAATTATATATAATACACATCCTCAAAACTTATTTATCAGAATAATATTTATCACTCAACTGTCACTAA